>SJYA01001456.1:1482232-1521418 GCA_006410615.1 Neotragus moschatus
ACCCTCTCCAGCATTTATTGCTTGTAGACTTTTGGGTTGCAGCCATTGTGACTGGCATGAAATGGTACGTCATTGTGGTTTTGATTGTACTCAGCCAGTAAAAAGAATACATTGGAATCAGTTCTAATGAGGTGGATGAAACTGGAGCCTATTATACAGAGTGAAGTAAGCCAGAAAGAAAAACACCAATATATTATACTAATGCATATATATGGAATTTAGAAAGATGGTAATGATAACCCTGTATGCGAGACAGCAAAAGAGACACAGATGTATAGAACAATCTTTTTGACTCTGTGGGAGAGGGTGAGGGTGGGATGATTTGGGAGAATGGCATTGAAACATGTATAATATCATATATGAAATGAATCGCCAGTCCAGGTTCAATGCATGATACTGGATGTTTGGGGCTGTTGCACTAGAATGACCCAGAGGGATGGTACGGTGAGGGAGGTGAGAGGGGGTTTCAGGATGGGGAACACGTGTATACCTGTGGCGGATTCATGTTGATGTATGGCAAAACCAATACAATATTGAAAAGTAATTAACCTCCAATTAAAATAAATAAATTTATATGTAAAAAAATATGTGTAAGGAAATGTCTCATACTTCCCCGGTGGCTCAGATGGTAAAATGCCTGCCTACAATGTGGGAGACCTGGGTTCCATCCCTGGGTTGGGAAGATCTCCTGGAGAAGGAAATGGCAACCCACTCCAGTACTCTTGCCTGGAAAATCCCATGGACGGAGGAGCCTGGTAGGCTGCAGTCCATGAGGTTGCGAAGAGTCGGACACGACTGAGCGACATTTACTTTACTTAAGGAAATGTGTATAAGCACCTGTGTTCTCACCCCATACCTTCATGTTAGTCCCACCTTCCAGTCTCAGTATCTTTGTAAATTGTCAAATCCACCTTTTCTGATTTTATAAATATTTGTAATGAACTGTTTACACTTACATTGTTAGGACTGTAAGTTGATCTACATATTATTGAATGAAAGAACTCTGTTAACATTTGAAAGAAACCGAGTATGTTTTAAGAGTCATGTTTTTATTTCAATACATCTTAGTCTTTTCTTAAATTCTTTAATCTCAAAATTGCTGTTTTGTGATGATAATGTTTATGTATCTGAAGAAAGAACTTTATTTATGCAATAACACAGATCTAATACTGCTGTGGACTGAGTTGTGTCTTTCCCCAAATTTTTATGTTGGAGCATTATCCTCAACATGACCACAGTATAGTTGAAGGTAGGGACTGAAAGGAGGTAAATAAGGTTAAATGAGATCAGAAAGTTGGGGCCCTAATCCCATAAGATTAGTGTCCTTATCGTAAACAGCACAAGAGAACTGGCTCTCTCTCCATACACTCACAATGAGGAAAGGTCAATGAGTACATCACCACAATATCTGGCTTGATCTACAAGCCAGAAAAAGAAGCCTCATCCAAACCTGAACCCTACTGGACCTTGATCTAGGACTTCCAGCTTCCAAAACTTTGGGAAAATTAATTTGTTTTTTTAAGGTAGCAAATTGATGGTAAACTGAGTAGACTAATACAAATACCCATTCCTGAGATAATGTAGTCCCAACCTATAATTTGAAGAAAATTATTGGACTGCAAGGAGGTCCAACCAGTCCATCCTAAAGGAGATCAGTCCTGAGTGTTCATTAGAAGGACTGATGTTGAAGCTGAAACTTCAGTACTTTGGCCATCTGATGGAAAGAGCTGACTCATTTGAAAAGACCCTGGTGCTGGGAAAGATTGAAGGCAGAAGGAAAGGGGACGACAGAGGATGAGATGGTTGGGTGGCATCACTAACTGAATGGATATGAGTTTGGGTAAACTCCGGGAGTTGGTGATGGACAGGGAGGCCTGGCGTGCTGCGATTCACGGGATCGCAAAGAGTCAGACACACTGAGTAACTGAACTGAACTGAATTTATTTTCCATATGAATGAGAACAGCTAAGGTGTGAATACAATTTTGTGGCTAGGCCAAGGAATGGGAGTTGTAGGCATTTTATGCATTTCTGTGATTTCTCCTCATCAAAACGTATTAATTTAGTGCAATACATTAAAGTAAGTACCAATATATACTTAAAAGTGTATAAAGTATTTACCTCTTAAAGTAAGACCAATATATATATAATATTTTCCTTTTAACATTCAAGATAGTTTTTTTTTTTTTTAAACAGAGCAAATTCATTATCTCATAAGTGCTACATTGATGGTAGCAGAACATTCAATATGAAATAACTTATGAATTTTGTCCCTGATTTTTAAGCTTGAGCAAGTTTGTCATATTCTTGGCAATTTTAAAGTAGCAATTTCTACATGATTAAGAAGTGAGTGCTATTTCAGGATTCGCTAGTGGAAAAAAAATTATAACTCTATGTTTTGGATATTTAAATTTGTAACTTGTTAAATTCGAGCTTCCTCTAAACAGACTCTGCAAAAAATATGACTGCCCGTTAGGATCATTATCCTGGAATACTCCATAATGATGGAATTATGTAAAGTAATTCTTATTGTATGCATTGTCGTTAATAGAAAATCCTTCATTTTGCTACTGTCAGTTTATAGAGTAGTCATTATAGAAAATTGAAAATATATCCACTGGAATATCATTTATAAAGAAACAGCTACTTTTCTTTAAAAGTCAAGAAATTTGTTCAACTGAGATCTAAAAAATCTATTTTAACTTAAATGTGACTAACCAAACCACCTACTCTTTACTTTTATGGAGAAAAAGATGATAAAACAGGTTACAGCAGGGACTAATGTAAAATGTGCAGATTTTTTTTAGGTTACAATCCTGAGTCAATATGTGTTGAATCCTCTCTCTTTTTCTGGAGGTATTACACAATCAGAAATAATAAACAGAAAAATGTATGTAGTATAATAAAATTGTTCTGCTGAGAATATAAACTAACATATTGGTAAAAGATTTTCAATATACATTGAACCAAGAAGTGATTTTTGGTTGATCCTTAGTTGACCAAAACCAGTTACCTAATTTACTTGGTATTGTTCCACAGTACAAAAAGGCTTTGATCTCTGAGTTGTTTGCTTAGTTATTATAGGGCAAACTATCATAACCATTATCCCAAAGGAATAGCATAATGAAGACAGACACAGTTTCAGAAAAACTTCATTTAAGAGCAGGAAATCAATAGGTGAATTTCAGAGAATGAAAAGCCAATGGATGGTAATTTCATACATTATTCATATATAGATAAGTACATATAATGTGAATTGGTAATGGTGATGATGATGACGATGTTGATGAACATCAGAAGAAACTAATATAATGTTATATGTCAATTATACCCCAATTAAAAAAGCAAAAACTTCTACTTATAAACTTGAAGTGCATATTTAGGTTTTCTCCCACTTTCATTTCCTACACTGTTATACCCAACCACACACATCATTTTAAGCCCTGGATGAGCTGAGGGACATGAGACAGGTAGGAGATAGTTTTTATTTAATTATTAGTTTAAAAATTATTGAAGTATACTTGCTTTACACTACTGTGTCAGTTTTTGCTGTACAGCAAAGTGAATCAGCCATATGTATACATATATCCCCTTGTTTTTTAATTTCCTTCCCATATAATCACCACAGAACACAGAGTAAAGTTCTCTCTGCTGTAGAGTAGGTTCTCATTAGTTATCTATTTTATACATAGTAGCATAGATGTATCAATCCCAGTCTCCCAGTTCAGCCCATCCCCGCCTTCTTCCATTTTTTATCACTAAGTTTATTCTCTAGTTCTGTGTCTGTGTCTCTGTTTCTGCTTTGCAAATAGCATTTGGTTGTTCTGTTTTCAGTATTGATGTTAAGAGAGCAAATGTTGATTATTTTATTCTTTGCTTCATTGATGATGATGAATTGAAGCAAATTTGATTCAAACAAACTACCTGGTGGAATGATGCAGAACCATCCACAAAACGTCTGTACTAGTAAAGCAATGCGGTAAATTAGAGCTATATGGAAAAGACATTGATCCAAGAGGATCATTAACCAACTGACCTAAGTTATAAGGTAAAGGAGACAACACTATGGAGATCTTGCTTTTTGGATCTGTCAATTACTACTATGAAAGCCTGGTTGCTGCTTGTTTCAATTCAAACTGTTTTATGACTTTGGTTTCCTTTATGCTGTTGTGAAGGGCCTCCCAGGTGGCACTGGTGGTAATGAACCTGCCTGCCAATGTAGGAGAAGTAAGAGACCCAGGGTCAGTCCCTGGGTCAGGAAGATCCCCTGGAGGAGGACATGGCAACCTACTCCCATATTCTTGTCTGGAGATTCCCATGGGCAGAGGAGCCTGGCGGGCTACAGTCCACAGGGTCTCAAAGAGTCAGACATGACTGAAACAACTTAGCACATGCTATTGTAAGCAAGAAATAATTAAGAGCTAAAAACCCAGAAAAAGTTATCCAAATTTCTTGCACTCTATTTACAAAGGAGTCAGTCACAAAGAGAGAGAGGTAATTGCTGCAACTTAACAGAAAGTAATCAGGGAGAAGGCGGGATAGGTGATATACCTTCTGAGACAAAGTGCTGTGTAGAGATGTGCATGCAGTCCTGTGGTTGCTTGCCTTTTAATGACGCAAGGAGCAGAGAAGATCTGTGAAAGACAATTAGCGTAGCTTTCGCACAGGCAGTTCTTAATTATCCATAGCATGTTGACATCAGATAATTAGTGTCCGGGATTTTAATAATATTTGATCATTAGCTTCAGCATATAGAAAGATGCACAACATTGTCTGAGTATAGCATTCATAATGGCGAGCATGCAACGTGACAAACGCAAAGATGCTGATTAAGCCGTATCCCTATTGCATAGTTTATTCAAATACTGCTGATACTCTTAAACGCAACACCCTTAGCTCCTGTTATATCAGGCTATGTCACATGTGATCTACTCTATTTATAGACATGTATATGAACAGTTATAACTCTATATATGTTTTAATTTAATACATTTTGTGAGCACATATACATTCCTAAGCAAAGGGATGTTCAAATGTCTGAAAAATGTTGTAGATTTGGGAATCATAAACCTATAGGTGATGAGTTAATGAATGGCCTTTGGGAGTGAAGTGGGGGTAGAGCTAGAATTTAAAAGTTCGGGAGAGAACTGGTACAATATCAAAAACACATGATGAAAATCAAAAAGGAGTACCTAGGCCAGTTAAATAGGAGGCTGTCACAGTAACCAAAGAAGGAAAATTTCCTGAGTCACTTGATCATAGAATTAAATGTCACAGGAGGTCAAAAGAATGGAGGCGAGAATAAAGTCCAAGGATTTAACAATTTCAAGCCGTGAGACACAATTCTGATAGACAACTTGGGGTAGAGAATGTCATAATCGTATTTGTCATGGTCCAGAACAAAGCCTCACACTATGACATATGTGATGTAAGTGCTCAGTGCTGGCTGAATTGAAATGTAATAGATTACTTTTTATGCTGATTTCATACAACATTTATCAGACTGGTAAAGGCTCTAAAATAGATTATGAGTCTGAATTTTGTTTGAGAAAAGGACTGCCTTTGTTCTCTTCTAATACATTATAATAACCTTGTTTTCTCCTTGTTTTGTCACTTCATTCTATTTTCACACATCCCTGACATGACTAAGAACCCAAATTTAGCCTCACATAAATTTCATCGTTGAGAACCTGATAATCTCAAAAACAGAGGTCAAGAAAGAAAAGGTGTTAATTCTGCTAAGATAAACTATGCATTTATGGGTCTCTTATATATTTGTTGGGCTTCTCTAACAGCTCAGATGGTAAAAAAAAAAAAAAAAAAAAAAATTACCCTGCAGTTCAGGAGACCCTGGTTCACGATACCTGGGTCAGAAAGATCATCTGGAGAAGGGAATGGCAACCCACTCCAGTATTCTTGCTTAAAAAATTACTTGGACAGACTATGGGATTGCAAATAGTCAGACTGACTAAGCAACTAACAATTTCACTTTCTCTTGTATTTATTATCATTCTTAATAGAGAATAATTCTTAATTATAAATCTGTTTTTTTTTTTATTTGGGGGCTTCCTTGATGGCTCAGATGATAAAGAATCTGCCTGCAATGCAGGAGACCCAGGTTCAGTCCCTGGGTGTAGAAGATCCCCTGGAGAAGGGAATGACTACCTATTCCAGTATTGGTGCCTGGAGAATTCCATGGACAGAGGAGCCTGGCGGGCTATAGTCCATGGGGTTGCAAAGAGCCAGACACAACTGAGCAACTAACAATTTCACTTTCTATGTTTCTTTTGCATAAAGTAAAGTATATATAGTTGTATATGTACAGCTATATTTTATGTTTTGGTTTTGCAGTTCTTTTTCTCCCTAGTTTCTTCGCTTTCCTCAGAGATTTAAAATCATGCACCATATCATGTGCTCCTCTATAGTTCAGTTTAGTCGCCCAGTCGTGTCCAACTCTTTGAGACCCTTTGGAATACAACATACCAGTCTTCCCTGTCTATCATCACCTCCCAGTGCTTGCTCAAACTCGTGTCCATCGAGTTGGTTATGCCACCAAGCCATCTCATCTGTTGTCCTCTTCTCTTCTTGCCTTCAATCTTTCCTAGCATCAGAGTCTTTCTCAGTGAATCAGTTCTTCACATCAGGTGGCCAAAGTATTGGAGCTTCAGCTTCAGCATCAGTCCTTCCAATGCATATTCAGGACTGATTTCCTTTAGGACTGACTGGTTTGATCTCTTTGCAGTCCAAGGGACGCTCAAGACGCTTGTCCAACACCACAGTTCAAAAGCATCAATTCTTCAACACTAAGATTTCTTTATAGTCCAACTCTCACATCCATACTAGATGTGACTAGACAGACTTTTGTTGGCAAAGTAATGTCTATGCTTTTAATTCTGTGGTCTAGGTTGGTCATAACTTTTCTTCCAAGGAGGAAATGTCTTTTAATTTCATGGCTGCAGTCAGCATCTGCAGTAATTTTGGAACCCACAATAATAAAGTTTCTCACTATTTCCATTGTTTCTCCATCTATTTGTTGTGAAGTGATGGGACCAGAAGTCATTATCTTAGTTTTCTGAATGTCAAGTTTTAAGCCAACTTTTTCACCCTCCTCTTTCACTTTCATTAAGAGGCTCTTTAGTTCTTACTATCTGCCATAAGGGTGGTGTCATCTGCATATCTGAGGTTATTGATATTTCTCCTGGCAATCTTGATTCCAGCTTATGCTTCATCCAGCCAGGCATTTCACATGATGCACTCTGAATATAAGTTAAATAAGCAGGATGACAATATACAACCTTGATATAACTCCTTTCTTAATTTTGAACCAGACTGTTGTTCCAGTTCTTGTTCTAACTGTTGCTTTTTGACCTGCATACAGATTTCTCTGTATATAGGAGGCAGGTAGGTGGTCTGGTACTCTGATCTCTTAAAGAATTTTCCACAGTGTGTTGTAATCCACATAGTCAAAGGATTCGGCGTAGTCAATAAAGCAATAGATGTTTTTCTGGAACTCTCTTGCTTTTTTGATAATCCAGCGGATGTTGGCAATATGATCTCTGGTTCCTCTGCCTTTTCTAAATCCAGCTTGAACATCTGGAAGTCATGGGTCACATACTGTTGAAGCTTGGCTTGGAGAATTTTGAGCATTACTTTCTAGTGTGTGAGATAAGTGGAATTGTGCGATAGTTTGAACATTGTTTGGCACTCCCTTTCTTTGGGATTGGAATGAAAACTGACCTTTTCCGGTCTTGTGGCCATGGCTGAGTTTTCCAAATTTACTTATATATTGAGTGCAGAACTTTCACAGCATCATCTTTTAGGATTTAAAATAGCGCAATGGGAATTACATCACCTCCACTAGCTTTGTTTGTAGTGATGCTTCCTAAGGCCCACTTGACTTCACATTCCAGGATGTTTGGCTCTAGTTGAGTGACCATACCATAGTAATTATCTGGGTCATAAAGATCTTTTCTGTATAGTTCTGTGTATTCTTGTCACTTCTTTTTAATATCTTCTGCTTCTCTTAGATCTGTACAATTTCTGTCCTTTAGTGTGCCTATCTTTGCATGAAATATTCCCTTGGTATCTCTAATTTTCTTGAAGAGATCTCTAGTCTTTCCCATTCTGTTGTTTTCCTCTATTTCTTTGCACTGATCACTGAGGAAGGCTTTCTTCTCTCTCCTTGTTATTCTTTGGAACTCTGCATTCAAATGAGTATATCTCCTTTTCTCCTTCACCTTCAGCTTCTCTTCTTTTCTTAGCTATTTGTAAGACCTTGTAAGACAACCATTTTGCCTTTTTTCATTTCTTTTTATTGGGGCTGGTCTTCATCCCTGGCTCCTATACAGTATTACAAACTTCTGTCCCTAGTTCTTCAGGCACTCTATCAGATCTAATCCCTTGACTCTGTTTGTCACTTCCACTGTATAATCATAAGGAATTTGATTTAGGTCATATCTGAATAGTCTAGTGGTTTTCCCTACTTTCTTCAATTTAACTCTGAATTTGGGAATAAAGAGTTCATAATCTGAGCCACAGTCAGCTCCCATTCTTGTTTTTGCTGACTCTATAGAGCTTTGCAGCCATCTTTGGCTGCAAAGAAAATAATCAGTGTGATTTCAGTATTGAACATCTGGGGATGTTCATGTGTCAAGTCTTCTCTTGNCTCTGAATTTGGGAATAAAGAGTTCATAATCTGAGCCACAGTCAGCTCCCATTCTTGTTTTTGCTGACTCTATAGAGCTTTGCAGCCATCTTTGGCTGCAAAGAAAATAATCAGTGTGATTTCAGTATTGAACATCTGGGGATGTTCATGTGTCAAGTCTTCTCTTGTGTTGTTGGAAGCGGGTGCTTGCCATGACCAATGCATTCTCTTAGCAAAACTCTGTTAGCCTTTGCCTAACTTCATTTTATACTCAAGACCAAATTTGCCTGTTACTCCAGGTAACTCTTGACTTCCTTCTTTTGCATTCCAGTCCCCTATAATGAAAAGGACATCTTTTTTGGTATTAGTTCTAGACGGTCTTCTAGATGTTCATAGAACCATTCAACTTCAAATTCTTCAGTGTTACTGATCAGGGTATAGACTTAGATTACTGTGATATTGAATGGTTTGGAAATGAACAGAGATCCTTCTGTCAGTTTTGAAATTGCAGCCAAGTACTGCATTTTGGACTCTTTCGTTGACCATGAGGGCTATTCCATTTCTCCTAAAGGATTCTTGCCCACAGTAGTAGATATAATTCAGATCAGTTCAGTCCCTGATTCGTGTCGACTCTTTGCGACCCCATGAATCGTAGCACTCCAGGCCTCCCTTTACATCACCAACTCCAGGAATTCTTTCAAACTCACGTCCATTGAGTCAGTGATGCCATCCAGCCATCTCATCCTCTGTCGTCCCCTTCTCCTCCTACCCCTAATCCCTCCCAGCATCAGAGTCTTTTCCAATGAGTCAACTCTTTGCATGAGGTGGCCAAAGGACTGGAGTTTCAGCTTTAGCATCATTCCTTNAATGCAAGAGACCTGGGTGCAATCCCTGGATTGGGAAGATCCCCTTGAGAAGGGAACGGCTGCCTACTCCAAATTTCTGACCTGGAGAATTCCATGAACTGTACAGAATCCTTGGTATATGAATCACAAAGAGTCAGGTATGACTGAGCAATTTTATCATTACAAGTTAATTTTGATCATGAAAGATGCTTTTGAACATGGATTTTATAATGCTGCTTCAGTGATTTGCTTTCCAAAATATTTCCTTTATTTTCCTTTTTTAATTTTATCTTTAAATTAGGAACCTATAACTTTGTCTATTTTGTTACATACTCCTGCTCAATCATTCAGCCATGTCTGACTTTGTGACCCCATGGACTATAGCCCTCCAAGGCTCCTCTATCCATGGGAATTTTCAGGCAAGAATACTGGAGTGGGTTGATTTTTCCTACTCTCAGGGATCTTTTGACCCAGGTATCAAATCCACATCTCCTTCTTTGGCAGACAGATTCTTTATGTTAAGTCAGAGTATTGTTTTGTTCATGATGTGTATGTAGTTTGCTTGGAGAGACCACACCATCTCCCCCAGTGAATCTTTCTCCTGTTATTTAAGTTTTGTGCTTTGGGGGACACATTGATTATGTGGAGCTTTCATGGGAGTTCTCTATTGAGAATGAATTAATACCCAGAGTGAACAGTGATCCTGTAATCCGCTTCATTTGCTATAACTCAGAAACTAATGTCCTAGGAGAAATCGTGGCATCCAAAGATAATAAAGTCAGGTAAGAACAGCTTATCTCTACTTTGAGATAGAAAAAGTCAGTAGTGTGATGTATGGTGTACTTCTAGGGAGGTGAGGATTCTGTCACACCAGAACTCTTCTCAGTTGGCTGATTGTTGAAAAGTCACTGGTGACATACTTTCTTTCTCTTAAAACATTCATTCATGGAATTCTCTGGTGGTCCAGTGGTTATGACTCAGTACTTTCACTGCCATGGCCAGTTTTAATCCCTGGTTAAGGAACTAAGATCCTGCAACCATGTGGTGTGGCCACAGAAAACCCTTTCATTTATTCTTTTAATATACAAATATCTATATTCACCATATCACAAATTTAGAATATCATAAATTTCACCTGATGGGAAAAACTGACTCAATGGAAAGGACCCTGATGCTGGAAAAGATTGAAGGTGAAAGGAGAAGGGGACAACAGAGAATGGTATGGTTAGATGGTATCACTGACTCAAAGGACATGAATCTGAGCAAACTCTGGAAGATAGTGAAGGAGAGAGGAGCCTTGCATGCTTAATTCCATGGGGCTGCAAAGAGTCACACGTGACTTAGCAGATGAACAACATAAATGTAACACATATTTCTAGGTACTAGGGAAAGCAATAGACAAAAAAAAAATCTGCTGTTAGAAGCTTCTAGTAGGAGCGAGATGAAGAGTGAAACAGAAATCAATTAAATGTGTGCCATATTTAAAAATTAAATAATCCTGACCAATTAGTGTCGGTGGCTCAGTGGTAAAGAACCACCTGCCAATGTAGGAGACGTGAGTTCAATCAATGAGTCGGAAAGATCTCTAGGAAGAGGAAATGGCAATCCACTCCAGTATTCTTGCCTGAAAAATCCCCTTGAACAGAGGAGCCTGGTGGGTTACAGTCCATGGGGTCACGAAGAGTCGGACACAACTTAGTAACTGAGCATGCATGTCCAATTAGTGTAGGAAAGGCATGAACAGAATTTCAGAGGGGATATCTGAAAAAGCTTCTTAAGAGATGATATTTGACTAAAAGTCTGAGTAAAGTATAGAAGCAAAATCAAAGGAAAGAAGAATGTTTCAGTCAGAACTATCTGTGTGTGGCCCTGAGGGAAGAGTGGGCTGGGCATGTTCAGCTGGGGAGGAAAGTAATAGAAGGTGTGGATGAACAGAAGAGAGTAGAGTGGATGCCAGAACTTTAATGGGATTGGAGGATATTGTATTGGTACTTACAGATCATTTAAACCACTGGCTTTAGATGGAGATGGAATTCCATTGGAGATTTCCAACAGTAGAGTGATGTCAGCCTACTTGCATTTTAACAGTGTGGATAAGAAGGGCTCAGGGATGGAAGCGGGAGGTTCTGGAGGCTATTGCAGTAATCTAGAAAGGAGGTGGCATTGGCTTGTGTTTGACTATTAGCAATGGAATGGTAAGGAGTGGTGGTCAGAGTCTGGATACATTTTGAATATAGAATCCACAGATGAACTGTTAGAATGCGGCCTATGAGAAAAAGAGAAAGACTAAGGGTGCTTTCTTTGCTTCCCTGGTGGCTCAGATAAAGAATCTGCATGCAGTGCAGGAGATCTGGGGTCAATCCCTGGGTTGAGAAGATCCCCTGGAGAAGGGCATGGCAACCCACTCCAGTATTCGTGCCTGGAGAATCTCCATGGACAGGGGAGCCTGACGAGCTCAAGTCCATGCAGTTGCAAAGAGTTGGACATGACTAAGCTTAGGGACTAAACACACAAAAAGGGTGATTCTGAGCATTTTTACCTTAGCAACTGGAAAGATAACTGCTAGTAATTCAGATGCAGGAGATTATGAGAGGGACAGGAATGAAGGAGAAAATTAGGAACTCAGTTTTGGATATGCTAAGCTTAACATGCCGGTGGTTGGATATTACAAATCTGAAGTTCATATCTGAGGTCTGTGTTAGTGATATAAATCTGGAATTATCAGCAAAATGTGAAATTTAAAGTAATGAAACTAAATAGGATAATGAATGGAATGAATATAGCTAAAATCACAAAGAGGCTTCAGATCTAAGTGCCAGGGCAGCGGGTGATGAGGAGCAGTCAGAAATGACAGAGAATGAGTGGCCAGTGAGGTTAGGAGGAAAATTCAGAGTTTAATGCTCTGAAAGCAAAGAAAGTGTTTCAAGGAGAAGGCAGTGATCTGTGTCAAATGTTAATAGCCCTGCAAGGTGAGCAGTGAGAACTGAACTTTGGATATAATCAACTCAGCATGAGTCTAGTGGCCATCAGAACATCTCATATGTCTTCGATTGCCCTAATCTATCGTCTAAGGGTAGCTGACATTCTGCTTTACACTAGTCACCTCCCACCGAGTGTATTGTGTCCAGATATGATGCAGCTCACAAGCCTTTAATATGAATATGAGTCAAAAGAATGGATTTAACTAACTTGGAGAAAACAGAGGACGATGCCATGGTAATCAAAAACTATGAATCTTTGTATCTAAGAAAATGTTTTTCTTATATTTAGTTTATAATTTGTCTTTTTGTTGTTTCATCCTATTCATTCATTTATTCGTTAAATATTAAGTGCCTATGGTGTGTCAAACACTGCTGACCACTAGAGATCAAGTAGTGAGCAGTGAAGGGAAGATCCTTGTTTCTGAAGTAGATTGTCT
The DNA here is from genome assembly GCA_006410615.1 of Neotragus moschatus. Classification (NCBI taxonomy): domain Eukaryota; kingdom Metazoa; phylum Chordata; class Mammalia; order Artiodactyla; family Bovidae; genus Neotragus; species Neotragus moschatus. The sequence goes on from SJYA01001456.1 coordinate 1,495,139, forward strand.
GAAGAATTTTAGTCCAAAACTGTGATGTACCTTGATGAGGTTCCAGCTCTGTGGGTATTCTGCATTAGTAGGGAACTCACTAAAACTGAAAAGGGAAGAGCAAGTATAATCTCACACTAAAAATTCAAGGAATAAATGATTTCTTGGTTTTAAAAATTGCTTTTTTCGCTTGCTTCTGCTTATACTATCCAGTGAATTACAGAAAATCATCACGTATGGTGGTTTTAGAGTACATGCTAGTCAGTCTTTCTTCTAAGGAAGTTCTAGCTGTGCTATTCATTAAACATTTAATACGCATGTTAAGTTCATTTAAAATCACTTTTTATACCTGTTTAAATTACAGTGAATGTTTTGGCACTGTTGTGTTGTGATTTGGGTTGTGTTTTTACTCATACGTGAAACATATTTATTGAGAATTTCCTGTGTGTCAGGTATTTTTGCTGAGTGCTGGGGATTCTGGTAAAATGGACATAATGTCCCATGGAACCTAGATTAGTGAGGGAGATAGGTACTCATCTCTTTCCTTTACTGCTTCCACATTCATTGTAACATTATTCTTGAGTGCTATGAGATTTCCATCTGAGTGCTCAGTTGCTCAGTCATGTCTGACTCTTTGCAACCCCATGGACTATAGCCTGCCAGCCTCTTCTTTCCATGGAATTTTCCAGACAAGTATACTAGAGTGGGTTGCCATTTCCTTCTCGAGGGGATAGAACACAGGAATAGAACACAGATCTCCTGTGTCTCCTGCATTGGCAGGCAGATTCTTTTTTCCACTCCACCATCTTCAGTTGCTCAGTCATGTCTGACTCTGCGACCCCATGGATCACAGCATGCCAGGCCTCCCTGTCCATCACCAACTCCTGGAGTTCACTCAGGCTCGCATCCATCGAGTCAGTGATGCCATCCAGCCATCTCATCCTCTGTCATCCCCTTCTCCTTCTGCCCCCAATCCCTCCCAGCATCAGAGTCTTTTCCAATGAGTCAACTCTTCACATCAGGTGGCCAGAGTACTGGAAATTCAGCTTCAGCATCATTCCCTCCAAAGAAATCCCAGGACTGATCTCCTTCAGAATGGACTGGTTGGATCTTCTTGCAGTGCAAGGGACTCTCAAGAGTCTTCTCCAGCGCCACGGTTCAAAAGCATCAATTCTTCGGCGCTCAGCTTTCTTCACAGTCCACCACCTTGGAAGCCCATTATTTTCATTAAAGTCCTAATGAGTCCTAATCTATTAATAGAATTATCTGCTGTATGGTAAGTCTAAAATTATTGTTCTTGAATCTTTGATGGATCTCACTGATGGTTAAGACAGGATGTTATGTGATTTTTTTTTTTTCCAGTAAGCGTAGGCATCATTTTACATCTGAGCCAGCAAAGAAAACAGGTAATTATTTAATCTTATGTGTTTGATGATAACCATTTTTCTTGGCAAATGCTTGAATTAAGCAAGTTTTCTTCATTGGTATTTCTGTGATTCAAAGTCCTTTTTTTGGCCAATTAAATATATTTAGCATCTTCAAAGTGTGTCTGAGTAAATATAAACTATTAAAAGTATGTGCAAAACAATCTTTCTACTGCAAAGTTGGTTCAGTGTACACCTGTTTTCAGTATTAAAGTGGTCATTCATTTGCTTGGAATATTTTTAAAAATTCCCTTTGCTTATTTTATCTTTTATCTTTTCTTTTTTTTCCCTGCTAAGTGTCCTAGGTACATGTATGTAGCAAGAACAAGTGTAGAGGGTAGAAAGCAGCAGAATATAGTAGGATATTATAGGCTTTTCTACTAGTTTAACCAAAGCTTGAAATTATGGAAAATTTTAAACAACCCATCCTAGCAGATGCTTCCTGTGAGTCAGTTACACATCACTGGTTTGGCCCATGTTTTTGTGCAGCTAAATGGGCCTGGCAGTTGTTTTGAAGAAGGGGCATACTATCTCTTTTAGAAGGATAAAGGAAAAAGTTTCTCACTTAAAGAGTTTTGATGATTAAAAGGAAGTAGAAGAAATGAGATAATATTGAAATTTCTGTGAAATAAAAGCCAAGCAGGTCTAATCCTTTTAAATTCCATTGGCCCTCTGCTTTGAATTTAGACTTAAATGTTAACTGTATTTTATACAGATATTTTGCTGTGTTCATATATGACTCTTGGCAATCCTAATTCTTTTTTCCCCTGGTAGACTGTTAAAAGAAATTTTAGTCTATACCATAGGTATTTATTTGCATTGTGATTTGGACTGTTAGTATTATTATTTTATTATTTTTTCTTTGCACTTTCTTTTCACTTGGGAAAGTGCAGAGAAGGAGGCTAAACAGAGCTTTTCTGATACTGTTCTTATCTGAAGAAAATCTCCCTCTCTGCATACTCCTCTTTTCATCTCACTCTCCTTCCATCCATACTCATTTTTTTAGCCTACATAACCCCAGTCCTAGAAAAGGTATATTGATGGGAAATAATGATTTTTTCATGATTATTATTAATAAGTAGAGAATAGGAAAATGAGTTTGTATAAGTTTAAGATGTGTAGCATAATGATTTGACTTATATATGTTAATGATTATAAATATTGTTAACATGAATCTATTATTTTCCTGATGATGTTTCTCAAAGTCAAAGAATGGGTCCTTCTTATTTACTTCAACATACTTGCAGATATATTTTTAAAGCACGGCTGTCAATTTTATGTAGAAGTAATGTACAAAGTTCTGAGAATATACAATTTCCTATTTCCAAACTTTTCATTTTATTCACTAATATATTAAGTGTATGAATTCTGTGATCCCAGTTTTTCCTTATTGATGATCCTGCTATATTTTGTATTTCAGGCCTTTCATTTGCTCTTGGGTTTCCCAAAATGTAATAGTGGTTTGTAGGTTTCCCTTTACCAAACTAAAAATCCTAATAGCCACTGAAGTTTATGGAATTTTATTTAGCACCATCTTAATTTCATTTTCAGGTGGAAACTTAAAAAAATTCCTTGAGATTTCACTGACCACTCTATATAACTGAGGTCCAGTGAAAAAGATTCTGATAAGTATTTATAAGGAATTAATAAAGAGAATATTTCTTGTTAATAAATTTCATATGTAAGTAAATAAAGTTACCCCAGGGCAAACCTAATGCAGATTTGAAAACAACAACATCAGAAAAATTATTCTATCCATTTACATTAATGTTGTAGCTTTTTTTTCTAAGCAAACAGATAAAAAAGAAATAGTAGCAACATTTCTATTAAAAAATCTCAAAAATATTCCTTGTACTCAGAAAGTCTGTCTCCCCCTTCAAGGATGCTTTTAGATAACTTTTGGCAACATAAAACAGACCACTGATAATACTTGGAGGTAGTTTTGTATTTGTGATTAAATGCATGTGAAATATATAAGTGGAAGGACTCCTGGAGTTAAGATTTTAATATTTCAGTTGTAGATAACTCTCTTTGAAAACATAGCTTTTTATACAGATTTGGTGTGAAAATGTTTAGTTGAGCAGATGGAGATCCAGCTGGTAGAGTATATGTTTGTCAGGGTATCTGGCATTTAGCTACATCCAAAAATGATATCAAACCAAAAGATGCTAAAGAGCAGCACTGTATGAAAGCCAGTAGGATCAGTTAGGGGTAGCATTCCCCAGTTTTGATTTTCTAACCTTGTAAGGATGTGTTGTAATCCAGATGGAATTTTCCATTTCAAAAATAAAGTCTGAGAAGATGTAAATAAAATTGTCAAACATCTGCCTTTCCAAAATCATGATCACAGTAGGCCAGGAAACACATGCCTCTTTGTGTGCTGAAATTTGTTATCTAATGAATAGTATATATCTATAAGCATACAAAATCATACACATTTCCCAGAACATTATATTCTGTATACTTAAAGTCATTATTTTGGCTTCATGAGCTAAACTGTAAGAAGTGGCAGAGGATAGTGAGTAGAAAAATAAAGGGAAGATATAAAGCATTTGGAGAATAATGACAGGAGCCCTAAATATATTTGAAAACACTTTACCCTATGGGATAGCAGTATTTAAGCCCACACTGCAGTGGATAAAAAGGCCAGCTTAGTAAGGAATAACAATATGTTTATTCCTAAGTTTTGTAACATATATATTTGGTTCCTTAATATAGTCTACTTATTCATTTATTTCTCAAAGAGATGAATTTTTAGAAATATTTTGTCAATATGTACATGTATTCAAGGAGTTCTGTAGGGCACATTTGAAATCATTTGAATCAAGAGAAATGTACAAATGTCATAACTGTAGTTAATAAAAAATTTTGCATCCTGTTTTTTGTTTGGTTCCCCTTTTGATACTGTGTTAGTAAAATAGATATTCAAATTTAAAATTCACGAAAATGACAAATTTGATTGTTTTTTATGTGAGACCTACATAGCATCAGTTAATATATTTATTTATAAAACTATTAATACACACGTAAGTATGTACACACACAAGTAGAGGGTGGGATGTCCCCTAAATACTTAAAACTGCATACCACAGTGAGTACAAATATCTGCAGGTGACTTTTGAAGGTTTGCTGTAAAAATTTAAATTAATTACTGACTCCAAAGAAAATTTTAGATCCTAATTCGATTTAATGAACTCATAAAATTGGTTTCCATGTTTTATAAGTATAAAATCAGAATAAGAGAGTCACTAATATGCATCCCTGACTCTGCCATTGATATAATAAGAATTCACTGCACTGCTTTAAAATATCCCCTTACCAAACACCTTTAGCATGATTTAGTTAGCTCAGATTTAGAAATTATTTAAGGAAGCTTGTGTTTCTACATAATAACTAGTGTATTTATCAGAAAAGCACACTTCTGTGAAATAAAAAATCTTTTGGCCTCTTCAGGGAGCTTCATATTTTATAAAACAAGACCCAAAAAGTACAGTTACTTTGAGCAGATTATACAAGATATTTGCTTTTTATTTCTATGTAATTCTTTATCACATTTATTCCTAAATTTTAGAAAATGTTAATGTAATACTATCTTTCATCTCTTTCAGATATTCATCTCACACTTGTTTAAATCATTTTTTATAGTATGAATTATATATATATGTATGTAACATATTAAGGGCTTCATCCATGGCTCAGAGGTAAAAAATCTGCCTAAAGTGTATGAGACACAAGAGATGCAGTTTTGATCCCTGAATCAGGAAGATTCCCTGCAGGAGGAAGTGGCAATCCATGCCAGTGTTTTTGCCAGGAAAATCCCACAGACAGAGGAGCCTAGTGGGCTACAGTCCATGGGGTCACAAAGAGTCTTACACAAACTGAGCAACTGAGCACATATAATATATAACTTAGAGTGCAAATTATGTACGTATATATGTATGTATTATATATAAATAAAATATGTGAGTGTGTTCATCAGTGTGATATGAAAACCTGATTGCTTCATTTATGTTATACTGAGTATCGTTAGGTTCTTTGCATCATGATTTCAATGAGTTCTAATAGTACCCTATAAAGTAAAGTTAATTTTGCCATTTTACAGATGAGAAAATACAAGTGTAGAAAGTGTGAGTAACTCAAAGTTGTATAGAGGCAGGAATCTAACCCCAAACCATGTTCTTTATCACTATGCCTTAGGCTCTGTGTTAATTTTCTAGTCCTTTTTAAAGTCCAGATTAAGTCTTAAAGGGCATAGTTTAGATATCTGAGTAACTGACCAATTCCTTTAAACAAATTCCCAAACTGTTAACCTATTAATGTTGATCAATTAATGCTGCGGTCCCCATGGAGTTTCGTAGCCCACAGGGGTCTGCAGAGGGAATGTCTGTCTCTAGAGAACAGTGCTTCCCCACTTCTCACTGATGATCCACACATTTCCAGGGAGGCCACATCTTAATTCCAGAAGGCAAGCCAGAAACCTAGATTCTTTCAAGTGAAATCTTAATATTTTACAATTTGTGTGTAACAATTTCGTTTTAAAATAAGCAATATGCTCACTGGGTTAAAAAAAATAAGAAGGAAAGGAGAGTGCATTAATTTCTCAGCTGTAAAATGCTCAACTATAAGAAGGAGAGGCAGGTTTAATTCTAATGGTAAACAGAATCCGAGACAAAAGTGTGTATGCAGGAAGTTTCTTGGGGACTTTTCTTGAGATCAGCACCTCTAGAGTGCAACAGTAGCAGGACTGAACACAGGTATTCAAAGAGCAACTTTGGTGCAACTACAGCAGTAGCATTAGCCAGTCTCATAGAGCACTTTGGCACTGGATAGGCACTGTAGAGTTGTCCTGGTTAGGGAAAGGAGCCAGGCCTTTATGCCTTCTGTCCTCCCTTCTGCCATTAAGCAGTCATTGGATATGCTCCCACTTAGGGGTGTGAGCTTGGGCCATGAGACTCTTTGTTTATTGTTCAGCCCCCAAGTTGTGTCAGACTCTTTGTGAGCCCATAGACTGCACCATGCCAGGCTTCCCTGTCCTTCACTATCTCTCAGAGCTTGCTCAAACATAGTCCATTGAGTCAGTAACGCGATCCAACCGTCTCATCTTCTCTTGCCCCCTTATCCTCCTTCCTTCAATCTTTCCCAGCATCAATCTTTTCCGATGAGTCAGCTCTTTGCATCAGGTGGCCAAAGTATTGGAGCTTCAGCTTCAGCATCAGCCTTCCAATGAATATTCAGAGTTGATTTCCTTTAGGATTGACTGGTTTGACCTGTTTGCTGGCCAAATGACTCTCAAGTCTTCTCCAGCACCACAATTTGAAAGCATCAGTTCTTTGGCACTCAGTCTTCTTTATGGTCCAACTGTCACAGCTATACAGGACTACTGGAAAAAACAGCTTTGACTATGTATACCTTTGTCAACAAAGTGATATATCTACTTTTTAATACATTATGTCATAGCTTTTCTTTCAAGGAGCAAGTGTCTTTTGATTTTGTGGCTGCAGTCACTGTCAGCAGTGATCATGGAATCCAAGAAAATAAAATAAGTCACTGTTACCACTTTTTTTTCATCTATTTGCCACAAAGTGATAGGACCAGATGCCAAGATCTTACTTTTATTAATGTTGAGTTTCAAGCCAGCTTTTTAACTCTCCTTCTTCACCCTCATCAAGAGGCTCTTTAGTTACTCTTGGCTTGCTGCCATTAGTGTGGTATCATCTACATAACAGAAGTTGTTGATATTTCTCCAGGAGATTTTGATTCCAGGTTGTGGTTCATCCAGCCTTGCATTTCACCTGGTGTACTCTGCATGTAAGTTAAATAAGCAGGGTGACAATATACAGCCTTGATGTACTCCTTTCCCATTTTTGGACCAGTTAATTGTTCCATGTTGCATCCTGTTGTTTCTTGACCTACATACAGGTTTCTCAGGAGACAGGTAAAGTGGACTGGTATTCCCATCTCTTTAAGAATTTTCTACAGTTTGTTGTGATACACACAAAGACTTTAGTGTAATCAATAAAGCAGAAATAGATGTTTTCCTGGAATTCGCTTGCTTTTTCTGTGATCCAGTGAATATTGGCAATGGATTTCTGGTTCCTCTGCCTTTTCTAAACCCATCCTGTCCATCTGGAAGTTCTAGATTCATGTACTGCAGAAGCCTAGCTTGAAGGACTTTGAGTATAATCTTATTAGCATGCAAAATGACTGCAACTGTATGGTAGTTGCTACATTCTTTAGTGTTGCCCTTCTTTGAGACTGGAATGCAAACTGACTTGGTTTTCCAGTCCACTGCTGACCACTGCTGTGTTTATTGAGTGAAGCATTTTAACAGCATCATCTTTTAGGATTTGAAATAGCTCAGCTGTAATTCCATCACCTACACTAGCTTTATTCATAGTAATGCTTCCTAAGGCCCACTTGACTTCACCCTCCAGGTTGTCTGGCTCTGGCTGAGTGACCACAGCATTGTGGTTATCCAGGTCATTAAGAACTTTTCTGTATATTCTCTTGTGTATTCTTGCCACCTGTTCTTAATCTCTTCTACTTCTCTTAGGTCCTTGCCATTTCTGTCCTTTATTGTGCCCATCTTTGCATGAAATGCTCCCTTGGTATCTCCAATTTTCTTGACAAGATCTCTAGTCTTTCCCATTCTGTTGTTTTCCTGTTTCTTTGCATTGTTCTCTTAAGAAAGCTTTCTTTTCTCTCCTTGCTATTTTCTGGAACTCTGCATTCATTTGGGTATATCTTTCCCTTTTTCACTTGCCTTTCACTTACCTTCTTTCCACAGCTATTTATAAGGCCTCCTCAGACAACCACTTGGCCTTCCTGAATTTCTTTTTCTTTGGTTGATTTTTATCACCATCTTCTGTACAGTATTACCAACCTCTGTCCATAGTTCTTGAGGCACTCTCTCTATCAGATCTAATCCATTGAATCTATTCATCACCTCTACTGTATAACCATAAGGGATTTGATTTAGGTCATATCCGAATGGCCTAGTGTTTTTCCTTATTTTCTTCAATTAAAGCCTAAATTTTGCTATAAGGAGATCATGATCTGAGACAGTGAGCTCCTGGTCTTGTTTTTGCTGACTGTATAGAGTTTCTCCATCTTCAACTGCAAAGAATATAATCAGTCTAATTTCAGTATTGACCATCTGGTGATATCTATGTGTAGAGTCTTCTCTTGTGTTGTTGGAAGAGGTGTGTGCTAGGAGCAGTACATTCTCTTGGCAAAGCTCTTATTAGCCTTTGCCCTGCTTCATTTTGTACTCCAAGGCCAAATTTGCCTGTTACTCCAGGTAATTCTTGACTTCCAGTTTTTGCATTCAAATCGCCTATGATGATAAGGACATCTTTTTTGGTGTCAGTTCTGGAAGATTTTGGGCTTTCCTGGTGGTGCAGATGGTAAAGAATCTGCCTGTAATGTGGAAGACCCATGTTTGATCTCTGGGTCAGGTAGATCCCCTGGAGAAGAGGATGGCAACTCACTCCAGTATTCTTGCCTGGAGAATCCCATGGGCAGAGGAGCCTCATGGGCTACAGTCCATGAGGTCCTAAAGAGTCGGAGGTAACTGAGTAACTAACACTTTCACCTTCACTAGAAGGTTTTGTAAGTCTCCATAGAACCATTCAACTTCAGCTTCTTTGGCATTACTGGTTGGGGTATAGACTTGAATTACTGTGACATTGAATGATTTTCCTTGGAAATAAACTGAAATCATCCTGTCATTTTTGATATTTCACCAAAGCACTACATTTCGGACTCTTTTGTTGACTATGAAGGCTACTGAATTTCTTGTAATGGATTTTTGCCCACAGTAGAAGATATAATGGTCATCTTAATTTAGTTTGGCCATTGCCTCCGTTTTAATTCAGTGATTACTAAAATGTCTGTGTTTACTCTTGCCATCTCTTGCTTGATCACATCCAATTTACCTTGATTCATGGACTTAACATTCCGGGTTCCTATGCAACATTTTTCTTTACAGCATCATACTTTACTTTCAGCACCCAACTCATCCACAACTGGGCCTCGTTTCTGCTTTGGCCCAGCCTCTTCATTCTTTCTGGAGCTATTTCTCTCCTCTTCCCCCATAGTATATTGGACACATGCTGACCTGGGGGGCCCATCTTCAGGTGTTATAACTTTTTGCCTTTCCATACTGTTCATGGGATCCTCAAGGCAAGAGTACTGGGAGTGGTTTGCCATTCCCTTCTCCAGCATACCATGTTTTGTCAGAACTCTCTGACATGACCCATCCATCTTTGGTGACCCTACATGGCATGGCTCCTGCCTTCACTGAGTTATATAAGGCTGTGAATCATGAGATCATTTTGGTTAGCTTTCTGTGATTGTGGTTTTCATTCTGATGCCTGTGAGATTGTAGTACTTGCTTCTTTTGTGTGTCCTCTGATGAATGAGGATAAGTGGCTTGCGCAAGGTTCTTGATGGGAGGGACTAGCTGTGGGGAAAAGTAGGTGGGGAAAATTAGTCTTGCTCTGGATGCAGAGCCATGCTCAGTAACTCTTTACTTCAACTGTATGGTGATAGGTGGGGCTGTGTTCCCTCCCAGTTAGTTGTTTTGCCTGAGAGCCTCTTGATGAAAGTGAAAGAGGAGAGTGAAAAAGTTGGCTTAAAGTTCAATATTCAGAAAACAAAGATCATGGCATCCAGTCCCATCACTTCATGAGAAATAGACGGGGAAACAGTGGAAACTGTCAGACTTTATTTTTTCTGGGCTCCAAAATCACTGCAGNGCCTGGCATGCTGCGATTCATGGAGTCGCAAAGAGTCGGACACAACTGAGCGACTGAACTGAACTGAACCCAGTTCGCTTGTACAGGCTCTCTGGCAGGGTTAATGGTGACCTCCAAGGGTCTTACTGTTAACACACAGCTCCCAGGACTGCTGCTACCAATGCCGCTATCCCCTCAGCAGGCCACTTGTCAATTCACACCTCTGCAGGAGACCTGCAGACACTCACAGGCAGATCTAACTCAGTCTCTTGTGGGGTCAGTTCTCCTTTCCCCTGTGTCCTGGTGCAGACAAGCTTTTGTTCGTGCCCTCCATGAATCTCTGTTTTCCCCAGTCTATAATCAAATCCTGCTGGCCTGGGGATTCTCAGTCCCTTTGCCAGATCCCCGGGTTGGGAAGTCTGATGTGGGGCCTACTACCTTCACAACAGTGTGAGAACTTCTTTGGTAGTATTGTTCCCAAGTTTGTGGTTCACCCACCCAGTGGGTATAGGATTTGATTTTAAAGTGATTACACCCCTCCTACCATCGCATTGTGGCTTCTCCTTTGTCCTTGGCTGTGAGGTATCTTATTTTGGTGGGTTTCAACGTCTTNCAGTGTGAGAACTTCTTTGGTAGTATTGTTCCCAAGTTTGTGGTTCACCCACCCAGTGGGTATAGGATTTGATTTTAAAGTGATTACACCCCTCCTACCATCGCATTGTGGCTTCTCCTTTGTCCTTGGCTGTGAGGTATCTTATTTTGGTGGGTTTCAACGTCTTCCTGTTGATGGTTGTTTAGCAACTAGTTGTAATTTTGATGTTCTCTCAGGAGAATTGAATGCATGTCCTTCTACTCTGCCACCTTGATGCTGATGAAGCTCTTATTAGACTAGAAACATTTTCAGAGGGTCACTCAACCATAAGCTTAACATCCTTAGTACTGAAGGAGAGGAGCTGTGGGCCTGGGTAGTACACCACAGCAGATATGGCAGCCTGCTAACCACAGTCTAGCCCTGGCCACTGTTTTCAAAGTATTCCCTTATAATATAGACCCTTCACCAGAAATGCCTACTTTCCCACCTCTACAAATTCAAATTCTATCCATCCTTAAAGACTTTCTCAAGCCTCCCTTTTTCTATGACTCTTTATGGACCATACCCTCAGCTACTCTCATATATTTGTGTGTATGTATATATATGTAATCAAACAACAGTGTATTGTTGTTGCCCTTTCTTAGATTCACAAAATTTTGTTCCCAAACTTCATGTCAGGTACTTGTTCCAAGTGAAGACCCTGGTACCTAAACTTCGGAAGTCCTGATTCTATAGGTAACTGGGTTGGAGCCTAGTCATGTTCCTGTTTAACGTATGCAGCCGATTCTTTATAATTTAAATACATATGCCAGATGTTTCTATAGCAGGTTGAGATATACTGACTTAAAAGAGAGACATATAAATGCAAATTTGATATCTTCTTCAGCTGTAAATTGTGTCTTTGTAAGCCTTCCTCATAGGGCTTAGGACAAGTAAGCAAAGCAACTGCTATTTTATTTATGAATTATTAGATGAGAATAAAATACATACAAATATACAAATTCTTTTGTAAACATGAGACATTTTATGAGTGAAATTATGTTTCAACTAATCAAAATTATTCTGGAAAACTTCTGACATGGTAAGCTCCCACAATCCTGTATTTCAGCATTTTAATGCTGCCTTAGGACTTGGCTAATTGTGTTGGGCTATCTTGTCTCTAAAGCATTAAGTACTAGTAAAGCTGTGTAAGCTTTAAATATAATTTTCTAAATTATATTTTCTGACTAATGCTTATGAAATTTCATTTATTATAAAAAATGCAATACATTTTTATTATAAAATATATATATTTTCCTCAGTTGTAATTGCACATCTGACCTGTGTCTACTATCATCTTTCTAAAACCATGGAAGGGAAAAGGAAGCATTATACTTCCACCAAACCTGATTTTGCTAGCTACATTTTTAAATATATTTACTAAATATGAAAGGGAGTTGTTTTTCTCCCTAGTGAAGTAAAATTGCTCTACAAATCATTTTGTGCTAATGATTGTATTCTTTTAAAATAGCCAAGCATATTCAGTCTCTAATCACTTTTCCTATCACTGCAATATAATGTTAATTTTAAAGAATTCTCTTTTGGAATGAAATAAGTAATTTACTGAATCTTTATTTGAATTTTACTTATGTATCAAAATACTTCACTAAGCTTTTGTTGAATCTTCAGAATATTCCAACATGCTGAAGCTTCTTAGTATTATAATACAACATTTATGAAAGCACTTAGGAGAAAAATAAAACCAAGCTTGACAGTATAATATTGGATAAAATTTCTTCAGTTTCACAAGAAGGTTAATTAATCAGTGAAATGGATCAGTGATTTCTCTTCCTTCAATAAGTAACCTATTAATACTAGCACACAATGTGTGCTACAGATTTTACCAGTATGTCACATCTTTAATTATCTAACATACTTACTTATTGTAACATTTTACCCAATTTTACACACAGTCCATCATCTAAATATCTAGTAAAAATATATTATTAAAACAGATCCTCATCCTAGAAAATTTATTTTTTCAGCTTACCACATGAATTAAAAAAAAAAATGTAAAATGAACTATTTCATTGCATTAAGAATTTTATTTTCTATGTGAGTTAATAGTTATCAGTTATTGGTTACTAAATAAACTGATTATGTATGATATTATAAAAGTATGATAATATTTGATTATTTGATTATTAATATATGCAGTCTCAGGAAATCCTGTTGATTCTATCCTCAACATATTTATATGTTTAGAAAATATGTATGTAGAATCTGACCACTTTCTTCACTTCCATGGCTATTCAGCTATTCCAGACCACCAGCATTTCTTACCTGGATGACAGCAAAACTTACCAACATGTTTCTTCTAACAGTTTTAAACACAGCAATTAGATTCTTTTTAAAGCATATATGATTTTATTCCTCTGCCCAGAAAACTGTCATAACACTCTATCGCACTCAGAGCAAAAGTGCACCAGGCCTTCTGCGCTCTGCTTCCTCCCCACCTCCTTAACCTCTCTGGTCTCTTCTTCTGTGATTGCCCCCTCACTCACTTATTCCAGCCATGTCAGTTCCATTGCTGGTTCTAAAACACACCAGAAATGCTCCCAACTTTGGGCCTTTGTGGTATTCTTACTACCTTAGAATTATCTTAACCTGGATATCGGTTTGGCTAACTAATTCATCTCCCACAAATCCTTCTTCAGAGCCTACCTTCTCAGGGAGGTCTATTCTGACAACCTATGGAATGTGATAGCTTTTAAATTCTTAGCACCTAACATCCTGACCCTGCTCGTCTGTGCTTTATATCAGAACACTTTTCACCTTTCATTTTATATAATTTTTTAGTTTTTGGTTTATTGTTTGTCTTTCTTCTGGAGAATGTAAGCTTCAGTGTGGTAGAGATCTTATTCCGGTAACACAAAGAAATGTGGGAACATAGTAAACTCTTAGTAAACATTTGTTAAATTGAATTGAATTGTGACTGTAGTAAGAAAGTGAACTGTTAAACACACATTATGTGTTAACTGTGTTACAGATTATTTATGTGTTAAGAATTGGAGTATAAATGACTGCAAAGATTGAGGTTGGAACACCAGAAAAATTAGCTGTATTGATCAGAAAAGACCACCAGTTTTTCTGTCAGCCACAATAACAGTTTCCTGATTCTAGAATTCCAAGAAACTTTAAAAGAATTTTTTTTCTCAAATAAAAATACTGACAGGCAAGGAAGACCTCATGAAGCTTTAATAGCTAATCTTATTAGAATATCATCACCATAAAGATAGTAAAATAGACAACAAAGCCCGGAAATAAAAATAAAATCCTGTATAGTTTTATCTCCACTATTTCTAAAAAACAATTGTGTTTAAAAACCGTATTAGCAGAACATAAAACTTCATGATTAAAGACATCTTTTAGATTAAATGAACTTGTCATAACTTAAATTACATTAATTTTTAGCATTATTTGTCTTTTTCTCATTTTTAATGTAAACTACCTAAGGAATAGCACTGGTCTACAAACCTCCAATGAGATATTGTGAATCAGTGAACTTATTGCCTTCAAAATGACTGATTCCAAATAGTTTCTTTCTGCACGTTTCTTTCACTTTCTCACCAAGCAGATGGCAGCATAGTGGCAAGCTATGGAGACATACAGGCCAATTTATTCTGCCATGCACTGAAAACTGTGCTCGAATTTGTAGGCAAAACAAAAGCGAGAGAAAGAAACTAACGCTTTTGAGAGCCATATTATATACCAAGCACTATGTTAGTGTTTTCATATATGTATGTGTGTGTGTATATATATATATATAATTTCATTTAAGAAATCTATGAATTAGCAAGAGAGATATATTAACACATAGGAGTATGATATGTTTATAAATACATTTTTCTTCTAAGAAGGATAATGCCATAATTGGCTTAGCTCTTCATGAAGTGTACTATTTTGATCAAAAGGAAACAGTAGAGAATTCCAGATACAGAAAAGATTATGAAGAAGGTATAGAGGTGAGAATAAGAGCTGTGGTTATTGGATAGCTGAAGTGAAGGAGGGTGAAGAGTTCCAGTTCATATTGTAACCTCATTAGATAAACTATTTCATTATTTTCTGTAGCTAATGATTCTTCAAGGGGTTCTGAAGGCAGCTGTGATGGCAGCAGGAGCCGGTTTCACGTATTGAGGTGTTAGGCAGGGTCAAGATGTCTGCTTTCATAACAGCTGAAGGAGTTAGGGGGTGACTTGGGTTGATATGAAGGAAGGACATCACTTACTTGTTTTATTCTTGCGAAGTTAGTTATGCTCAAGCAACTGATATTTATACTTGTCATTCTGTATAACTCTGATAGAGTACAAATGCTTCCAATATTAAGCCTTCATAGGCCAAGACCTTATTAAAGAAAGTTCATCATTGGATTCATTGCTTTGCTAGGGTTAAAATGAAATATCCTGAAAAATGTCTGGGAATCAACTATGGTCGATAATTCGTACATAAAAAGTATCAAACAAGCACAAAGCTGGGTCTTAAATAAATGATCCTCTCAAGTCAGTAACCTTCTTTATTGCACACCTTTATTTCTAGACTACTGCTTTTTATACCATGCATTCCTGGGACATGCCTGCAAGTATCATGCATGGAAAATGTCAATTTATTTCCACATTCAGTTCAGTTATGTCCGACTATTTATGACCCCATGGACTGCAGCACACCGGGCTACCCTGTCCATCACCAACTCCTGCAGCCTACTCAAACTCATGTCCATCATGTCAGTGNCTAGTCTTTCCCATTCTGTTGTTTTCCTCTATTTCTTTGCACTGATCACTGAGGAAGCCTTTCTTATCTGTCCTTGCTATTCTTTGGAACTCTGCATTCACTTGTGTGTGTCTTTTCTTTTCTCCTTTACCTTTAGCTTCTCTTCTTTTCTCAGCTATTTGTAAGACCTCGTCAGACAACCATTTTGCCTTTTTTGCATTTCTTTTTCTTGGATATGTTTTTGATCACTGCCTCCTGTACAATGTCATGAACCTCCANTTGGAACTCTGCATTCACTTGTGTGTGTCTTTTCTTTTCTCCTTTACCTTTAGCTTCTCTTCTTTTCTCAGCTATTTGTAAGACCTCGTCAGACAACCATTTTGCCTTTTTTGCATTTCTTTTTCTTGGATATGTTTTTGATCACTGCCTCCTGTACAATGTCATGAACCTCCATCCATAGTTCTTCAAGCACTTTGTCTATCAGATCTAATTCCTTGAATCTATTTCTCACTTCCACTGTATAATCATAAGGGATTTGATTTAGGACATACCTGAATGGTCTAGTGGTTTTCCCTACTTTCTTCAGTTTAAGTCTGAATTTGGCAATAAGGACTTCGTGATCTGAGCCACAGTCAGCTCCCAGTCTTGTTTTTGCTGACAGTATAGAGCTTCTCAATCTTTGCCTGCAAAGAATATAACCAGTCTGATTTCGGTGTTGACCATCTGGTGATGTCCATGTGTCAAGTCTTCTCTTGTGTTGTTGGAAGAGGGATTTGCTATGACCAGTGCATTCTCTTGGCAAAACTCTCTTAGCCTTTGACCTGCTTTGTTTTGTACCCATAGCCAAATTTGCCTGTTACTCTAGGTACCTCTTGACTCCCTGCTTTTGGGTTCCATCCCCTATAATGAAGAGGACATCATTTTGGGGTGTTAATTCTAGAAAGTCTTGTAGGTCTTCATAGAACCATTCAGCTTCAGCTTCTTCAGCATTACTGGTTGGGACATAGACTTGGATTACTATGACATTGAATGATTTTCCTTGGAAATGAACAGAGATCATTCTGTCATTTTTGAGACTGCATGCAAGTACTGCATTTCAGACTCTTGTTGACTATGATGGCTACTCCATTTCTTCTAAGGGATTCTTGCCCACAGTAGTAGATATAATCATCATCTGAGTTAAATTCACCCATTCCAGTCCATTTTAGTTCACTGATGCCTAAAATGTTGATGTTCACTCTTACCATCTCCTGTGTGACCACTTCCAATTTACCTTGATCATGGACGTAACATTCCAGGTTCCTAAGCAATATTGCTCTTTTCAGCATTGGACTTTACTGCTGTCACCTGTCACATCCACAGCTGGGTGTTATTTTTGCTTTGGCTCTGTCTCTTCATTCTTTCTGGAGTTATTTCCTTACTCTTCTCCAGTAGCATATTGGGCAACTACCGACCTGGGGAGTTCATCTTTCAGTGTCATACATACCTTTTTGCCTTTTCATACTATTCATGGGATTCTCAAGGCAAGAATACTGAAGTGGTTTGCCATTCTCTTCGCCAGTGGACCACGTTTTGTCAGAACTCTCGGCCATGACCCATCCGTCTTGGGTGGCCCTACATGGCATGGCTTATAGTTTCATTGAGATAGACAAGTCTGTGGTCCATATGATCAATTTGATTAGTTTTCTGTGATTGTGGTTTTCATTCTATCTGCCCTCTGATGGATAAGGATAAGAGCTTATGGAAGCCTCCTGATGGGAGAGACTGACTGAGGGGGAAACTGGGTCTTGTTTTGACTGGTTGGACCATGTTCAGTAAATCTTTAATCCGATTTTCTTCTGATGGTCTGTGCTGTGTTCCTTCCCTCTTGCTTGACCTGAGGCCAAACTGTTGGAAGTAATGAATTTAATGGCAACCTCCTTCAATATGTCCAATGCAAGCACTATTGCACTCAGTGCCCTTGACCCTGGAGTAGGCCACTGCTGACCCACACCTTTGCCAGAGACATTTCCATATTAGCTTATTTAAAATATAATTCAATTAGTAAATCTTCTTTAAATCCCTATAATAAAGTCCAAAGCCAAAGGTTATAGGTTTTCTGTAAGATTGTTTTATAGCTATACAGGAGAACATACAACTTACACAGAAGAGAATAAAGCCCCCAAGGACATCTGCCTTTATACCTGCTTTCATCATAGCATAAAGAAAGGAGAGAAGAGAGGAGATTCGTCCAATGTGTTTGACAAAGATTAGCTTGGGAGAAATGACCCTTAGTAAATACAGCAGGTAGTGTTACTAAATGCACAATATGAAATTTACTACATTCCATCTTGGGCTTCCAAAGTTGTAAAGAATCTGCTTGCCAATACTGGAGAAACAGGAAATGCAGGTTCAATCCCTGGATCAGGAAGATCCCCTGGAGAAGGGAATGGCAACCCACTCTCGTATTCTTAGCTGGAAGATCCCATGGATAGAAGAGCCTGGCATGCTGCAGTCCATGGAGTCTCAGACTCAGACACAGCTGAACCCGCATGCCTGCACATACATTCCATCTTAAGGTTGTAGTTTAGTACTCTTTTTGTCAGGGCTAAGTATTCTTTTCTTTCTGATTTCTAAATGATTTCAATATTTGTTCTTATTGCTACATTGCTTACAAATTTAGAAGCCATACCTAAGAAATACATCCTGAGAATCTTTAAAACACCATTGGTTTATATAATATAGAAACTCAATAATCAACAAGAAATTTCTGAAAATATATGATTCTGCTTTAGAAGTGAAGTGAAAAAAATATACGCCTTACGTTTACTTAGTCATTTTTACCAACTGACATAGAAAATAATTACTTAACTCAATTAGTAGTTTATGTTTTGTTGTTCTTGTTCAATCACTCAGTCCTGTTTTACTCTTTGTGACCCCATGGACTGCAGCACGCCAGGCTTCCCTGTCCTTCACCATCTCCCGGAGCTTGCTCAAATTCATGTCCATTGAGTTGGTGATGCCATCCAACCATCTCATCCTCTGTCATCCTATTTTCTTTCTGCTTTCAATCTTTCCTGGCATCAGGGTCTTTGCAGATGAGTCAGCTCTCCACATCAGATGGCCAAAGTATTGGAGTTTCAGCTTCAGCATCAGTCCTTCCAATGAACACCCAGGACTGATCTCCTTTAGGATGGACTGGTTGGATCTCCTTGCAGTCCAAGGGACTCTCAGGAGTCTTCTCCAACACCACAGTTCAAAGCATCAATTTTTTGATGCTCAGCTTTCTTTATGGTCCAACTCTCACATCCATACATGACTACTGGAAGAACCATAGCTTTGACTATACAGGCATTTGCTGGTAAAGTAACATCTCTGCTTTTTTAATACACTGTAGAGTTTTGTCATAGCTATTACAGATGTGTAAATTATTAATTTCATATAAAAAAGTGACTTGGGACCTGATAAGTAGTCATTTAAAAAAGAAGATACTATTTAAAATATGCAGATGTTTGCTATTAAATTGGTTCACATATAACCTAAAAACTCTGTAAATGTAATACATACTCAAAGGCAAGCTATAGCTTTCAGGGTCTCTAAAAATATCTGTAGCTCCACAGAGAAAAGCCCTAAATGTTTCAAGTTGATTCTCTAAGAGTAACTTCTAATGTTATGAGCTACTTGACACATTCAGGTAATGAGAAATGTATAAGGATGTAGTGTCACATTATTTAGGAAGCTAGAAAGGGTCTGTTGTATTCTTGGTCTGAAATATAGATAATGTGTTGCAGATTCATTACTAAATAGAAAAGATTTTTAGAAATCAGTTCCTAATAAGGCAAAAGCTCAGTGTTGTGTAGTATAAAGTTGAGCAAAGAAAGACCAGCAGATACTCAAGCTGTTGCTGTTAAAAGGTTGGCACCTGTATTCTTTTGAATAATGCTCACCAACATGATTTTAAGGTTGTGTTTCTAGTGCTTGATATGGTTGTAGGACATGTCCGTAAGTCGGACTTGTTACTCTGCTGGTTGAATGAAGATATCTAAATGCTCAGCAGATGCATGTTATCATCAATAATTGTGAAATAAGTTAGGATATATGAGAGAGCTGGGCAGGTCTTGGGAAGTGCCTCTGGCCCTTTGCACTCAGATATCTTTTTATGCTACATTCTTAAATGTTCCCCAGCTCTAAAATTCTTCATCTCCAAAATTGAATCACCATGGCAGTTATTAGGATGTTTACTGTGCCAATTAAATAATTGATAAGTAATATTAGACAACATAATAGGAATAGTGGTAATGGGTATATTATATAGGATTTTTTCCCATATTAAGACTTCTTAAAAATAAAGCAACTTACTCATATAACAGAAACTTCTCAACATTTTTTTGATGTAATTTATTTTTATTCACCATATTTTAAAAATTATGTATTCTATAATAACCAAAATGAGAAAAGAATTTGAAGAAGAATAGATAGACAGATATCTATAACTGAATCACTGCTGTACACCTGTAACTAACACATTGTTAATCAACTGTGTTCCAATATAAGAAAAAAATTAAAAATTATTGTACTTTAGATATTTCCCTTAATGAAAAGAAATATTTCCTATGAGATATTTTTTAGCCTCAGTGTATTTGTTTAGCCTCAATGTGAACCCAAAAAGATTGTTTCAATATGACTATTTTTATTACTAATTTTCAAACATTATAAATAGGCTCTGCTGTGCATGTTGAGATAGCTGTTGTCAAATGGAACTTATGTTTTATAGAAACCAGACAATGGAATAAGTAAATGCAGGCAGGAATAAAGTAGTTGATAGAAGAGAAAATAATGGTGAAAAAAGTATAGACTACAGTACAGAAGCAGAAGAGCTGAGAAGAGAGATAAAAGGACTAGGAATAGAACATACAACACAGGAAGGATAGAAAACATGAAGAGAAAGGCCATCCCTAAAATGCTCATTTTTTCTAATGTATTTGCTACCATCTGTGTCTGGTTGCCAATTGGTACTATGAATGGTGCTGTTGCCTCAAAGTTCCCATTTTCCCAGACTGAAACCATCTTCCTTAGTCTGCTTCTCTTCCTTGACCATTACTTTATTACAGGGCAAGGAAATCTCTGCTTGAAATTTTTTTTAATCATTTTTATTGGAGTAGACATGGATTCAATGACTAATCCAGAAAGATGCCTTGGAGAAGGAAAGGCAACCCACTCCAGTATTCTTGCCTGGGAAATCTCATGGACAGAAGAACCTGATAGCCTATAGTCCATGAGGTCACAAAGAGTCAGACATGACTTCATAACTGAACAACAACATCAACAATATATTTGCTTTACAATGTTGTGTTAGTTTTTACTGCACAGCAAAATGACTCAGCTATATGTATACATATACTTGGGCTTTCCTGGTGGCTCAGATGGCAAAGAATCTGCCTGCAATGTAGGAGAACGAGGTTCGATCCCTGGGTTGGGAAGATCCCCTGGATAAGGGAATGGCAACCCGCTCCAGTCTTGCCTGGAGAATTCCATGGGCAGAGGAGCCTAGTGGGCTATGGTCCATGGGGTCACAAAAAGTTGGACACAACTAAAGCAACTGGGCACAGCACAGCGCATACGTATATATGGGCTTCACAGGTGGTGCTAGCAGTAAAGAACCCACCTGCCAATGCAGGAGACATAAGAAATACGAGTTTGGTCCCTGAATCAGGAAGATACCCTGGAGGGGGAAATGGCAACCCACTCTAGTATTCTTGCCTAGAGAATCCCATGGACAGAAGAGCCTGGAGGGCTATAGTCCATGGGGTCGCAAACAGTCATACATGACTGAAGTGATTTGGTATGCATGTAGCATGTATGTGTGTGTGTGTATATATATATATATATGTATGTATACATCTGTATATGTGTGTGTATATATATATATTGCAGCATGTATATATATATATATATTCACATGCATACATCCCTCTTTTGGATTTCCTTCCCATTTAGGCCGTCACAGAGCATTGAGTAGAGTTCTCTGAACTATTCAGTAGGTTCTCATTAGTTATCTTTTTTATACACAGTCTCAATAATGTATGTGTGCCAATCCCAATCTCCCAATTCTTCCCACCTGTCTTTTCCCCTCTTGATGTCCATATGTTTGTTCTCTATTTCTGTGTTTCAGTTTCTGCTTTGCAAATAAGATCATCTGTACTATTTCTCCAGATTCCACATATATACATTAATATACAGTATTTGTTTTTATTGTTCTGACTAATTTCACTCTGTTTGACAGTCTCTAGGTCCATCCATGTCTGATTTAGTCTTTATACTGCTGTACAACTTCTCTTTAAGGAATACTTAACTCTGATGATTAATATCTTTTTTTAATTTAATGTCTTAAAAATGGGAATCATATGAAAAATATCTTGTGTTTGATTTTTCAATTAAAAAAATTAAAGAATACATTTTATTTCTGTTTATGTATGTATATTAAATTTTATTTTTATATATTTGACTATACCAAATAATCTTTTACTATGTGAGACTCTTATAATAACATTTATTGTTTCTGGCTATAAAAGCTACATGTGTTTATTATGGAGAATAGGAGGTTCAGATATGTACAGCATTCAAACAGGAAAGGAAATGATCACCAACTGTTAAAATTTTCCCACATTTTCATTAATAGTGTTAATTTGTTTCTATATTCTACTTTTTATTCAATACCATGTAGTATCATTTTCTTTTGAAATGAAGTATTTCTTAAAAACATTACTTTCAGTGGGATTATAATATTAATATATGGAGAATATTCAATAGCTTGCTTTTAAATCTTCACCACTATTGATAATCCTTTCCTATTTTTCTAAAGGTATACCTTTTAGCATCTATTTAGGATACATTTACAGAAATAAGATTAGTTAGTCGAAGATGTTGTACTTGTTGTTAAATTGTTTTACAAAGGGGTTATTTCAGTGTATACTCTAACAATATAGGAGAGAACTAGTTGTCATCCACTGAGGGGATTTCCTTTGCTGATTTTCATTCAGTTTTCCGTGTCTTCCACAATGAAACTGAAAAGTTACTTGGGGGTTTGAAGGTATAATTTTCTCCATTGAAGCCATAACCAAAATTTATATTAACTTGATTTATGTCATAGGCCAAGTAATTTATTCCAAAACTCAGCACCATGAAAATGCAAATTAACTATAATCATTCATCTCATTGAACACTATTCAAAAACATACCCCTTTTTAGTCTTTTTAAATGTACTTGTTAGCTGCATGATAAAGCAATAAAGATCTCAAGGACTGTCAACCAAGTATAAAGTAACTAAAATGGTTAAAATTCACCTCTTAAAAACTTGCTTTCCATACTCCTGACCTCACTTTATTTGCCTTTTAAAAAGTAAGAACTGAGGGATGTTATTTTCTGATGTAAGTGAGGCTTAAACAAAACATCTATCTACATTGTTTATTTAATTGTGCAACTCAACTACTCATATTGATTAACATCAGAAGTTATGTTAATGCTAATTTTACTTCCTAGTCTCTACATAAACATGTATTTTGTTCTTTACTTATGTCTGCTCAAGAATAAACTATATTATGTTTTAATTGTATAGTGATGGGCATCCGATCCCATCACTTCATGGCAAATAGATGGGGAAACAGTGGATGACTTTATTTTTCTGGGCTCCAAAGTCACTGCAGATGGTGATTGCAGCCATGAAATTAAAAGATGCTTCCTCCTTGGAAGGAAAGTTATGACCAACCTAGATAGCATATTCAAAAGCAGAGACTACTTTGCCAACAAAGGTCCATCTAGTCAAGGCTATGGTTTTTCCAGTGGTCATGTATGGATGTGAGAGTTGGACTATAAGGAAAGCTCAGCGCTGAAAATTGATGCTTTTGAACTATGGTTTTGGAGAAGACTCTTGAGAGTCCCTTGGACTGCAAGGAGATCCAACCAGCCCATCCTAAAGGAGATCAGTCCTGGGTGTTGGAAGGACTGATGTTGAAGCTGAAACTCCATGCTTTGGCCACCTGATGTGAAGAGCTGACTCATTGGAAAAGACCCTGATACTTGGAAAGATTGAAGGCAGGGGGAGAAGGGGATAACAGAGGATGAGATGGCTGGATGGCATCACTAATTCAATGGACATGGGTTTGGGTGGACTCCGGGAGTTCATGATGAACAGGGAGGCCTGGCGTGCTGTGGTTCATGGGGTCGCAAAGAGTCGGACACAACTGAGCAACGACTGAACTGAACTGAACTGATAATGATACTTGGGTAGGTTTGTATTCATTTTCTCATATACTTTTATTTGATTAAATAAATTATATAACTGTAATTTATGAAATTTGAAAAATGGATTTTATTTGAATGGCATATATAATAATAACATCTTTGATTAGCCTTATTGGGCACCAGGAATTTTTGGCATTGTTTCAGTATAAGTGATAATTTCTTTATAAGTCATTATTTTATAAGTCAATATTACCTTTCAGTTAAAGTTTTACGTGGTGAATGCTGGAAAAAAGTTTTACCTAAAAACATTTATAGTTTTGATGACTACTGTGTGCTGCGATTCATGGGGTCGCAAAGAGTCGGACACGACTGAGCGACTGAACTGAACTGATGATTTCTTATTATTCGCATTTTATATGATAAAGTATTTGATATACAACACTTTTTAAAGTGGGCTTCCCTGGTGTCTCAGCTGCTAAAAAGAATCCATCTGCAATATAGGAGACTTGGGTTTGATCCCTGGGTCAGGAAGATCCCCTGAAGAAATGAACAGCTACCCACCCCAGTGTTCTGGCCTGGAGAAGTCCATGGACGTATAGTTAATGCTATCACAGTAGAGTCGGACGTGACTGAGTGACTTTCACTTTATTTCACTTTTTAAAGTAGCCATCATTTCAAACAGAATTATATGAATTAAGGTTATTCCATTTTGATCTCTGAAACTGAAAGATAGTTAAATTATTTATAAAAATTGCCATATTAATTGGGTTTTAAAAATCCACATGTAGATATCAACTAACTATATATTTTATTATCTGAATTAATAGTGCATTGATTCTACTAATTATAGCAGCAAAAAAAAAAAGAAAGAAAAAATAAAGTCTTTTTCCTCTTATGTATTGAAATCTGTTCTGTGGTAGCAAGAGCAGGTGTTGAAGGGCTTGTGGGCTCAGCTTATTGAACCCCAGAGAAAAGAGTCTAGCATCCTGAGCAAGTGGATGATTAGAGCCTGAGACAGAGTTATCATGTAGCATATCACTCATTAGTGATTAAACCTCAAAAGATTAAAATGGCCAACATTTCATGAGATTCAAAGAATAGCTTTCTCTTTGGATAGCTTCAGGTTTCTGTGACTCTGATACTGTTAGCTTATTCTGCTCCAACACATCTCTCCCGCCCTACACCCTTTACCGAGAACACTGCCAGTGGGAGAATTCAGGATAATGTTCTTTCTCTATTCTGAGAGTGCTGACATCCAAACAAAAATGCCCACATCAATATCCATCATATAGAAATATTGATATTTGAGAACTAAGTAGAAATTCTTTACTACTTTCCCTACTTTCAGGTTACCATAGAAGGTGCTTTTGTTATTAATAAATCTTCCTGGTTTCTTCCAGACTTGAAGCCTGGATGAGAGCTTTCCCTAGAATGAAGAGGACAAGATGGAATTACAGTCCTCAGGGGATAAGCAACACAGTTATAAAGACTGGTCTGCATTAAAATGTAGCATAAGTGCACACATATTTTACCATAATTGTTCTTACTTTTCCAATGTCTGCTAACTGCTTAATCTGAATGCTGTGAAATTTGGTTTGTACTAATCAGATTAAGGGGAGTACAAACAAGCTTGATTCAAATATTGTATACTTTACAGCATGAAATTTAAAAATAATTTTTTAACTTTCATTAAAAGCATTCAGCTCCTTAAAACTTTCTATTTTAGGAAGAAAAAAAATGGTGACGTTAAGTACCATTCCTTCCGTAATCACTATTTGGCATGGTATTGTGGGTGTAATTTAGTACAGACAGAGCTGAAAGAAAGAAAGTGAAGTCATTAAGTCATGTCTGACTCTTTTTGAGACCCTATGGATTATAGCCTACCAGGCTCCTCCATCCATGGGATTTTCAGGCAAGAATACTGGAATGGGTTGCCATTTCCTTCTCCAGGGGATCTTCCCAACCCAGGGATCAAACCTGGGTCTCCCACATTGTAGGCAGACTCTTTACCATCTAGCCACCAAGAAAGCAGAGCTGAAAGTGATAGGAAAAAAAAACAGTTACTTAAAATTTGTTGTCAGAGTTAGAACAATTCATTCATTAGCTGAATAGATTTAAAGTTTATTATTTTTACTTTTTCTGTTATATGGAATAGAGATTGTTTTAACTGGGGATTTGTGCCTATGTTTATCATCATGACTATACAGTGGAAGTGAGAAATAGATTTAAGGGACTAGATCTCATTGACAGAGTGCCTGATGAACTATGGATGGAGGTTCATGACACTGTACAGAAGACAGGGATCAAGACCATCCCCAAGAAAAAGAAATGCAAAAAAGCAAAATGGCTGTCTGAGGAGGCCTTACAAAGAGCTGTGAAAACAAGAGAAGCAAAAAGCAAAGCAGAAACGGAAAAATATAAGTATCTGAATGCAGAGTTCCAAAGAATAGCAAGAAGATATTAGAAAGCCTTCCTCAGGGATCAATGCAAAGAAATAGAGGAAAAGAACAGAATGGGAAAGACTAGAGATCTCTTCGAGAAAATAAGAGATACCAAGGGAACATTTCATGCAAAGATGTGC
>SJYA01001456.1:1532462-1544521 GCA_006410615.1 Neotragus moschatus
TTAGACCTAGTTCATGTAGAATCTATATTGTAGTTGTCAGCTCTTAGTGCTGTAGGTTTAGTGACCTTGGGAAAATTACTTAAATTTTAAAAATCTACTTTCTATCTGTAAAATGGTGAAAAAGGCTTGTGCAAGGACTTTACATGACTAAATTAGGTGACTATATAGCACACCTGTTTCAGTGAAGAGCATACAGTAGTTGGGAAATAAATAGTGGCCAGTAAGAAAGCAGAATTTTATTTTTATTTGCAGCAATATGGATGAACCTGGAGATTATCATTCTAAGTGAAATAAGTCAGACAGAGAAATAAAATTGCCATATGAGAGTACATATACATGAAATCTAAAAAAAATTACACACACATTTACAAAACAGAAACAGATTTACAGATTTCGAGAACAAATTTATGGTTACCGAGGGGGAAGCTGGAAGAAGAGGGGTAGATTAGGAGTATGAGATTGACATGTACACACTGTTTTATTTAAAATAGACAACAACGAGGACTTTCTGTATAGCACAGGGAACTCTGCTCAATACTCTGAAATAGCCTAAATAAGAAAAGAATTTGAAAAAGAACAAATATACATATATATAACTGCAACACTTTGCTGTACACATGAAACTAATGCAACATTGTCGATCAACTGTGCCACAGCATAAAATAAAAATTAAAAACATGATATCATTACTGTGTGACTAAATCCAACAAAAGCATAATTTTAACAATGCAATTAACAGTAAAACAAACACAAAAATCTGTATGTGACCATGTGTAATGAAAGGTTTTATAGAGAAAACTACAAAACATTTTCAAATGACATGGGAAAGACCTCACTCAACGTATAGAAAAGGCCAACAATATTTATCATTTGGAAGTCTTTGTGACATAACAATATCAAGATTTGTTAGTTGAATTTTTATATTCAATGTGATTATAATCAAATTTCCAATAGAGTATGTCCATGTTTGTGTGTTAACTTAACTGTGATTAACTTAATCTGTTAATCAAATTTCTGAATTAAAGGAGAAATGAATAGGAATAGAATAAAACAATTTTGAAGAAAAGATGTGGAGATATATTATAAAACTGTGGAATTTAAAAATATCCTATCAGCAAAAGACTAAGTAGTCTAATAAAACAGAACAAATATTTCAGACATATACAAAAATATTTAACAGTAGTGATATGATTAAGTAAATAGTGCTATCAAAACATTTATTGTACTGTAAATAATAAATATTTGCATAGAATAAAGTCAATTGTGAAGAGAAGAATATAAGAAACAATTTTGAAGAAAATATAGATTGCTGTCTTTATGACCCTTGATTAGCAAAGGAATTTCCAGTAAGCTCTGTCCATAAACAGGAGACTGATAAAATTACTATAAAAGTGAAAATACAAGCCACACATTGAAAGGAAATGTTATATATATCTGAAAAAGGGGTAGTATCCCATGTTTATTTTTAAAAAGGAAAAATTGCAAAACAATAATAAAGCAACCTAATCAAAAATATGAAACTGAAGAATCAGAAATGGTTCATAAGTCAATTAGAGAAATGCAAAAGTGAACAGCAATAGAACAGTTGATACATAAGTAGAATAAGTTATTATTAAAATATAACAGAATATTGCATTGTATAAGACATATGAAATGGAAAATTTGATAAATTCCTAGTAGAAATAGAAATTTATAAAACTGCTTAAAGTAACATAGTAATATTTATCAAAATGAAAATTATCTTATTTTTGAAATTTTAGTACACACAGAAGTTCAAAATGGTTCACTGTATTATTGTCAGTAATTAATTACAAAAAAATGGACATTAACTTAATGTCTAGTAGGAAATAATGGCTGTTGAATAACATTTTTTCTACCTTTAGAATTTGTGGGATTTTAAAAAAATGTAATCAAATTTTGTCCAAAGTTTGTTTCATCTCTCTCTGTCTCTGAATCTCAATTTCTGAAAGGAATTATACTTATTTGGAAGCTTTTTTCCCACAAAAATAAGTAATTAAAAACTTTTAAATCTTACACTTAGAAAAGACCATCAAGTTAACCAAAGGAGTTTGAAATTTTTCAGGTAAAATTCAATAAAATATGTGTAAACAAAGATATGTTTATATTCTAGTTTCTGTAGACCTCCAAAACTTTCACTTATTTTCAGTGTCACCTATCAGCATACACCTTGCAAAGTTGGATTTAAACTAAGTATGTACTAATAATTGTTAGAGGTATATAAGTTTTTCAGAGCTGGGAAACTATAATTAATATAATCATAAGTGGTAACCCAAGATGATATATATTATATTTATATATTCTCTGAAACAAAGCAACATTAAAATTTATAACATCAAAATTTTACTTTTAAAAGTTCATATATTTTGGAAAACTGGACTCTTAATAATAAAAGTCAAACTAGTTACTTATGAAAAAATATACATTTCTACAATACACGTTCTTATTCTTCTTTAATTTTAGTTTATTGATATATATAAATTAATTTCTGATACATCAGAGTGGAGTTTATTTTCTTACCTATAGTTGTCATTAGATTTAAAGTTAGCCTACTTTAGTGCGTTGTTCCTGATGCATTGCCCATTTAAGAGGGTAAGGAAAATCCTTATAATTACATGGGGAAAAATTTAGTATATTCTATTTAGAGTCCAAAGTTAAAACCCAGACTATACTGTCATCTCTACATTCAAAATCATAGTGTATTAAGACTTTTTCCACAGCTAGCATCCTTGAGGTTGACATCTTCTTGTGACTGAGTAGATAGCAGCAAGAAATTCAATTACAGCAAGCCGGCTCTGTCATTGCACCTGTCTGCTTGCGCAGGAAATGATTTGTAAATTGGTCTTTATCTTTCCCATCCCATAAATCTCCTGTCCATAATTGACACTTGTCACCACAGATGAATAGTGTGAGAAAGAAAACAGAAAGTAAATGAGTAGCCCACCTGGGAAAACGATGTCTTGTTGCCTTTGGGAGTCATTTACAAACAGCAGTACCTACGGGCCAGAGTTTTTATCCACAAGCAGGTGGCAAATATTTTGCAACTGAAAAATACAATTCCTGAGCTGAATTACAGTGCAGACAAGAACAAAGGAATGATAATTAATATATAACATATTTCCAGAGCATATAAACTTGTCTTCCCAAGAAAATAGAAGCATTTCTTGGCTATTTGTGATACTCATGTATTGCCGCTGCACATTTGTAAATATCAGGTTGGTGTCTGACCTGTCAAATGCATTCATGAAGCAAGCATTTCGGCTGTCTTGGGAGTTGATATTGTCACTTGTTACACAACTCAACATCAGTTCAGACAGATTGGTTTAAAAAAGACATAGGAATAACAATGTTTTCTTTCAAATGTAAAAGCAAGAAACGGGATTTCATAAAGATGATCTTAGGAGCAAGCACTAACTGTAAATATATGACAGATAAACCTTTGTATCTATTTTTCCTAAATGGCTAACTTAATTTTATATTTCTCTCTGAATCTTATCTCATATTGTGAAATACTCATATTTTAAAACAAAAGAAAAAGTATTTTATAATTTATTAATAATCTCTTGGTATTAAAATATGTATTCTAAAAAAACATTCTCAAATTATCACCAAAATTTTATTTAAAAATATAACCACAAGTTCAAATAAATAACAGAGCAAGGATTTTACCAACTAAATTATGAAAAACAAAAATCATTATTTATGCATCATGTGTGGTTTAGACAGTCTTTTCTACATATTACCTGACATTTTAATAATTCTTTACTGTATAAAATTTCATCAATAGTTTTAAAAATCTACAACTTGTTTTTAAGAACAAAGAATGTATCGTTTCTTTGAGTTTTGCAAGATCCAGAATTATTTCTTTCACTTTATATTTTACAAATATAATCTAACTTGAAAGGATAACAACTTCATAATTCTCTTTGCTCTCACAAATCAGCACAAATATAAAGTTTATTTCTTCTAAAATAAAAGCAAAAGGTTAGAAGTGGGGCAATTGCAGAGCATAGATTTAACTTGAATACCTACCTCTCCATTATCGGCTCCTGTCACCTGTGGTTCAAAGGGTTGTTTGCCTGTATATCTAGTGTTTAAAGAAATTGTCAGCATTTCTGTTATTTTTGTACTGCAAAATGAAAGTTTGAGTGAGGAAATAGCTTCTCCGTAGTTTATTGTTAGTACAAAATAAATGATTTATGTATGCCTACTTTAGTATTCTGGTCTTGTAAACACAGTGAGGAATTACTTGGATATTGATCTAAAGCAATACGTATTTATAGCGTAATACTGTGGTACTCTATCTCTTTATCAGGGTCAGCTTTGTCACTTGGCAACTTAACCAAAGGAAAAAAGAAAAACCTTTCAACACAAGTAAGGCATTTTACCTGCCTTTTCTTAAGTCAGCAGTTTGCCAGTAACAAGTATATCTCTTATGTTTATCTATTGAGTGTATCGTCTGGACATAGATATTTAAAATACTAAGGTAATATCAACAATATTAGGCAGCTTGGAAAATAGAGATGTGGATACTGTTGCCAGTTTATTTTTAAAACTTCTTTAAGCAGATGCATTGCTTATCTAAATGTCAAAAAAACCTTTCAATTTGTTCCACAAACATGTANTCTTATGTTTATCTATTGAGTGTATCGTCTGGACATAGATATTTAAAATACTAAGGTAATATCAACAATATTAGGCAGCTTGGAAAATAGAGATGTGGATACTGTTGCCAGTTTATTTTTAAAACTTCTTTAAGCAGATGCATTGCTTATCTAAATGTCAAAAAAACCTTTCAATTTGTTCCACAAACATGTATGAAGTTCCTGCTTTGTGTTTGTTCCTGTGCAGGAGTCACGGGATGTAACCATGAACAAATACAGTCACTACCCCAGTGAAGCTCATATTCTGTTAGGGTAGAAGGCATATAAACAGATAATTCCCCTCCAAGAAAGTGTTAGTTGCTCAGTCATGTCTGAATCTTTATTACCCCATGGAATGTAGCCTGCCAGGCTCCTCTGTCTATGGTATTCTCCAGGCAAGAATATTGGAGTGGGTAGCCATTCCCTTCTCCAGGGGATCTTCCTGATCCTGGGATCCAGCCTGGGTTTCCTGCATTGCAAGCAGATTTTTTTTTATCTTCTGAACCACCATACAAAATATAGAGAAGTTGAGCTTTCAGTTTTCTTAAGCTGTGGACCAGAGCCTACCAGCAGGCTAAAATAAGGGTTTCCATACAGAACAAATTGAACAGTCATAACTATGGACTCATGAAATAGCATGAACTGTTAAATAAGAGATTTCCCTGTTAAACCAATTTAAAGGCATCTTGTAATCCTGACAGGTATACATGAGAATGAAATGACAAGTAAGTGATGCTGCAGAAGTAAACAGAGGTCAAAGAGGACAGACCTTGTATGCTGTGCTCATTTTAAGACAGCTATCATTTTTTCTATACTCATTTTACTAAGCACTTCTTATCTTTTCTCATTTAATGCTTTTAGTGCCTCCTTAAAATGACATTATTCCTTTGGACAGATGAGAAAACTGAGGCACAGTGAAATAAAATCAAAGGTTACTGTAGGTGTCATAAGGAAATGTTAAGGCCATCCTTTCAAATAATTTATAAGAATAGCAAATCAGTATATTGACAGAGACAATTTTCTCTGATCAGAAAACATTACATTATAATTATATCCAGAACTTAACATGTAATAATTTGTTTAGTAAATATCATTCTTACATTAGAATTTGCATCGATTGTTTCACATTATATAGAGCATTTATCAAGTCATGTTCTCTATTAACATAAATAACAAAAAGAAGCAAAATAGGATATAAAAATTGAGTGAGTTAGTACATCTCTGCACCTGAGACCTGAATATAGTATATCCTTGTGGATCCAAAGTAAAATACTCAAGGTTTCAAATATATTGTATTTGGAATATTTATATTGCAAGATACCAGTTTGCATTAGAAGAAAATAATGTCAATGAACTGAATAGAAATATTTCTACTATGCCATTTTGTAAAGTCAATTTGGCATGTTTATTTTTTCTTTAATTTCTTTCTTTCTTAATATTAACATTTATTGAATGATTGCTAGTTGCTAAACATTGTGTATGTGATTCATATTTATTATCTATTAAAATCTCTGCAGTACCCTTACCATTTCAGTTTTGCAGATGAAAAATTATGTGCTTTGCAGCAGTTTAGAAACTTGACCAAAATAACATAACAGAGCTTGGATCAAATATTTTCTGTGTAACTTCAAAGCTTGTGAAAGTTGAGTAGGGTGCACATCTTTATTAATATATTTTCCATTTATCCTAATTACCCATTTATAAAAACAAAACAATGCCCAATCATATGTTTGGTGAGGGTGGGAGTTAATTTAAAGCATGAGAAATCAAATTCAGACTGATTTGAAAATATTTTTACTTCTAACTATGGGGCATAATGAATTTACATGCCATTTGTGTGTGTGTGTGTGTGTGTGTGTGTGTGTGTGTGTGTGTATGTATAAGTATGTGTATGCATGTCTTCAGTCTCCAGGTGTACATTTGCACCTTACCTAAGGAATAATCTACAGTTTTTCCAGTGGATTAATGGTCAGCTGCTAACAAGTGGCTTCTTGTTCCTTGAACACATAACTTGGTAATCTGATACCAGAAAATTATTCCTTGTCTGTTATTTAGTGGTGAATTAATCTATTCTGCAAATACTTTATTTGGCCATGTTGTTAGATGCTTAATGGTAATTCATTTTTGTCTTTAACTTGAAACAAAAACAAACAAACAAACAAACCACCAGAACTCTGTTTGATTCAAATGTTCTTGTTTTAAAAAGCATAGAAGAACCTTTCCATTCAAAATGAATTCTTAATAAGTGANGCAAATACTTTATTTGGCCATGTTGTTAGATGCTTAATGGTAATTCATTTTTGTCTTTAACTTGAAACAAAAACAAACAAACAAACAAACCACCAGAACTCTGTTTGATTCAAATGTTCTTGTTTTAAAAAGCATAGAAGAACCTTTCCATTCAAAATGAATTCTTAATAAGTGAAAAATGTACAGTATCCACCTTTCATATTTCATTGATGTGTAACACAAAATATGTTACACAATTGCTTTTGTTTGTCATCCAAGCCAATTTAAGGCAGAAATAAAGGATGTGTTCAGAAATATAAAGGAGTTTTCCAGAGAAGTGTACTACTGGTCAGATTTTATTACTGGACAAAAGAGAAATGTTCTCATTTTAAAGAGCAGTTAAGCATTTGTTGGTCAGTGAATTGCAAATATTAAGTGAACATCAGCAGGTTATTGCTTGCCACAAAGACAATTAGAAGACATTTCAATATTATATTAATTGTGTGCAGTTGTATTTTTTGTTTTCTTTTGTTTGATGATGAGGAAAAATCAGATTTGTATTAACCAGGAAGTAGAATTACCTTAAATGGATTATTCATATGATTTTCCTAATCATAATATATCAGGTCAGTGCGCATTCTGAAGAGCCTTGCTCTGGCACTGAGTGAGGTAAGACTGTTATGTGAACGTGTAATGGAAGGTGCTCAGAACTCTGCATTGCTTCACTTCTCAGGAAACAGAAGTTGATGTTGAGCTTTGGTGCTAGTTTGTGGGTTTGTTGTTGTTGTTGTTCAGTGGTGTCTGACTCTTTGCGACCCCATGACTGCAGCATGCCAGGCGCCCCTGTCCTTCACCAGGTAATCTGGGTAATCTGTGTGTGTGGGTAACCTATTGATTTAAGGCAAAATTTATCTAAAACTGAGTAACTAACCTAAAACTAAGAGAGAGAGGAGAGAAAGAAAAGAATAAATAATTTTTTTTCTGTTTCAGAGGAAAATTTTAGGTCATAATTTTGTTACAGTTACAAGCAAAATGAACAAATTGACTGTCAGAGTTGAAGAGACATCTAATACTATTTCTCTCGTACTGGCGTTTGACTAGAAACTGAAGAGTTATCAATTGCATACCTTTATTAAATGTGCAGTTTATCTTTAAAAGAATATGCACCAATAAAATTTTTGAAATTGCCATAAAGCAATGAGAAATATCTTTAATGTATGACTCATTTATTTCAAAATACTATTCTGTGGTTAGTTCATTTGCAAATAAGTAACAATAAAATTATCAACATATTGGTCATAATGTGCTTTTAATTACAGATATGAAAAGTTTATATATGAATATAATTATATATATCTGTATGTGTATCACATGTTCATTTATAGGATACATGACTTTATTAGATACTGTAGATGAAGAACTATAGTATTTTCTTATATGAAAAATTACTTAGAGTATTAATATATTTTATATATTATATAAATATATATCAATTTGAAATAAAAATAATGTGTTCTTTTATAATTTGAGAACATTTTGCTTTTTTATCGCAAATGGTTTAAGGCTAGGATAACAGGTATTAACTAAAATCCTTCATGATAATGACCATTGAAATAAAAATTGGGGGAATCGAAGCTAATATTTTGATGGCTTTGTTTTATTAACAAGTATATTATATATAACCAAAATTTTGTATATCCTGTGACTTTATATATATATCTTCCTAATCCGGTACAAACACACAGAACAAGACATGATGAGGGAACTTGATTGCACTGGAAATATTTTAATAAAATAAAATAATACTCATAATACCATAAGCAAAATTATGCTTATTTGAATAAGTTGTTTGAATGTATTGATATTAAAATTTATCTTATTGATATATTGAAAAATACCAAAAATTAATCACCAACTTTTAAGTTGCTCTAGGAAAGGATAGTTTCACCAATTTCTTTCTTTCTTTCTTTTTTAATCATTTGGCATTTTATGATGTCTCTAGCTTAGAGAATTGCAATACACATGGCAAGTAGTAGTCAAAAAAAAAAAATCTTAAGTACGTATTTAACTTTCCAAAGTTCTACAAGGTATTTCACACTTTAATTTGAGAAAATAATTAACCTAGGACAAAGAAAAATACATATTTGCATCCTAGAGGATATATTTAGCTAATTAAGAACTATAATTTGTTCATTAAAGCTGAATTTAACATGTACCTAAAGGCTGGCAACTACAATAAACAGTGGGGACATTTTGTTGTCAAAGCCAAGCATGTTCTCCCAGCCTTATGGAGCATACAGTCTAGTGGGGAAAACAGATATTCATCAAATAATTATACAAACATATGTCAATTTCCAGCTCTGAAGTGCTGTAAAGGGAAATTTTTAATTCCGTGCATGAAAAGTTGCTTCAGTCCTGTCCGACTCTGTGTGACCCTATGGGCTCCTCTGTCCATGGGATTCTCCAGGCTAGAATACTGGAGTAGATTGCCATTTCCTCCTCCAGGGTATCTTCCCAACCAAGGGTTCAAACCAGGTTCTTTACCACTAGTGCCACCTGGAATGAGCATACAAAATAGGTTGGGCTATATTCAGTCAGAGAAGTTGGAAAAAATACTCTAAGAGGATCAGTCAGAATGAGATTTTATCTGCGTGTGAATGGGATTTGTCACAGCTGAAGAACAAAAGTACAGGATGTACAGAATGTGGGGATGTTTATACATGGTGAGGCTGGAAAGTTGGAGGTCAAACAGTAAGTTATGTTAGGTTTGATCCTTATTCTAAAGTCATGGAAAGCCCATTTTTAACAGCTTTCATTAGACATAATTTGCATACTATAAAATTCACCCCTTTCAGGTGTATCATTCAGTGGTTTTTGGTAAATGTAAAGAGTTGTGTAATCATCATTACAATAAAATATTAAAGTATTACCATTACCTTAGTAAGATATCTCCTGCCCATTTTTGGTCTATCCCCATTCCTACCCCTAGACCTAGCCAACTACTAATCTAATTTTTGTCTCTATAGGGATGTCTTTCTAAACATTTTATATAAATAGATTCATACAATGTGGGTCTTAGGCATCTGAGTCTTTCAATCAGCATAATTTTTTGAGGATCATTCATGTTGTACCATATAGCGAGTCCATTCATTTTTATGGAATGAATGATAATGTTCCCTAGTATATATTTCCCTCGTATAGTATTTCATAGTCAACAGTTGATGGATCTTTAGGTTATTTCCACTTTTTGGGTTGCATGAATAAAATTGCTATAAACATTCTTGCTTAAGTCTTCATGTGGATCTATGTTTTCATTTCTCCAGGGTAGACTACTAAGAGTTTAATCACTGTGTTATATGGTAACTTTATATCTAACTATTTAAAAATTTGCCAAACTGCTTTTTGAAAATGGCTGTTATATTTTATATTTTCCACCAACAACGTATGAGAGTGCTGGTTTTTCCACATCCTTGCTAAGACTTGTTATTACTTGTTTTGTTAGTTGTAGCCATTCAAGTTGGTATCAAGCAGTATTTTAATATGGTTTCAATTTGCATTTCTTTAATGACTAATGAGAAACGCTGGACTGGAAGAAACACAAGCTGGAATCAAGATTGCTGGGAGAAATATCAATAACCTCAGATATGCAGATGACACCACCCTTATGGCAGAAAGTGAAGAGGAACTAAAGAGCCTCCTGATGAAAGTAAAAGAGGATAGTGAAAAAGTTGGCTTAAANTGCTTTAAGAAACTGCATTAATTTTGTTTTGGTACTAAAATATTATTTACTGAATTAATGCCACATGGCACCATTGGCATTATACCGGTTTAGGATATTTAATGCAGCTTTTATTTATGCCTAACTTCCTAGGCAGCAGCAACAACTTTAAAATATAAGCCAC
This sequence comes from Neotragus moschatus, assembly GCA_006410615.1. NCBI lineage: Eukaryota > Metazoa > Chordata > Mammalia > Artiodactyla > Bovidae > Neotragus > Neotragus moschatus. The sequence goes on from SJYA01001456.1 coordinate 1,543,255, forward strand.
AATGTTAGTCGAAATGTATTTAGCAGACTCTATTAAACTAAGTGCTTAGTTTGTAGTAGGTTCTTGAAATAAAGTAATAAATCTTGACTGGTGGTGAGAACTTATTATTAAGCAATATGAATCTCTTAAGTTTATGTACTTTGGAGATGAAATATATTCAGAGTACCTGGAGCATTTGGGATTATAGCATTTTTTAATTGCACATTTTAGGTGAGATAATTTTAGTGAGTTTCTAGACACTTTATGTTTCCTCTTTTTCTGCCCTTCCACCTCCTCCATCTTCTCTTCCTCTTCTTCCTTTTACTTTCTTCTTCCTTTCTTCTTTTCCTTCTTGAATAATCAAACTTTGAATGGAGAATTAAAATCCAATTAGTTGTAAGGAGCACTAGAATGATGATTTCTGGAAAAAATGTAAAAAGTGACAGATAAAACCACTAATGAGGAACAATAGCTGTAAAACCAATATTGTTAGATAATATTTAAGAAAATATATTGATTTGGATACATGTGAGTTTTAGGCCTAGAAAGACACAGGCAGAAAAAATAAACTGTATAGTGGAAAAGTATGAAATTGATGGCAGCCAGAATATAATGACATTTGCTGTTCTCTTTTAACTATTCAACTAATAGAGTTAACTAACTTTAACTAATAAAGTTCTCAAGAACTTGGGATAGAGTAAAAGAATGGTGTTTAATAGGAAACTGTCATACTTACTTTTGCTGTATTCTGTTTTGTATTGTATCACTTTAATACATGCATACCTCTTTGTAAACAGATTTTCTTTCAATTAGAAATATGAATTTCAAGTATAAATGATTTTTTAAATATTTTAAATGTATTTATTAAAAGTAATTCATAGATGCATATTGTTTATCTATACTTTGATATATCTATACATGGGCTTCCCTGGGATCTCAGTGGTAAAGAATCTGCCTGCTAATGATGGAGACATGGTTCCTATCCCTAGGCTGGGAAAGTTCCCTGGAGTAGGAAATGGCAATCCCTGCAGTATTCTTGCCTGGAGAATCCCATGGACAGAGGAGCTTGGCAGGCTATAGTCCATGTTGTTGTAAGAAGAGTCAGACACAACTTAGCAACTAAACAACAACAATATTCATACATAAACACTCATATATGTGAAACAAACATTTTATGAAACTGTATCACAATATGTAGAGAACTCAGTTTTTATGGTTTCATTTTTTGAAATTTTGGTTGTAACACATTATACTCATTTTTTAATAATGAGAAATGGTGGTATACTGG
>SJYA01001456.1:1544661-1557141 GCA_006410615.1 Neotragus moschatus
ATACTGGAAAAGGATTTGGGGATTAAAAATTCAGTGTGGTCACCCTGTAAGCACACAGTTGGCATTCAGTAATGTAAATTTTATTCTAATGGAAAAAAATGATTTATTCTGCATGTATATTATTAATACACTGCTTTAAGGCAAGTCTCACATCTCTTCTTTGTTTAATATTCTTTCTATTAACAATGTTCCTCTTAAACAACCTACATGTTATTTAAATAAATGTTATAATGCCTGTGAAAATTAAACTGAATCTTCAGATTTCCAGAATGTAATTATAATGTACAGAATAATATTTTAAATATTATGTACCCATTTAGGAAGAGGAACAAATGAGCTTACTTAGCCACATAATTATATATGTAAATATTAGTATATATTATTACATAACTTAAGAATAATTTATATAGTTTCATTAATACAAATAATTTTTTTCATATTATAAGGAAATAGTTAAAGCATATCAAATAAAAAATAATTCAGAAGTCTATTTTTAATATAAGCTAAAAGAAAGTATACTCATGTTATGAAGAATATAAATAGATGGATGTGAAAATTATAATTAAAGATACCCATAACACAAAGATTTGTAGTATATTAATGTTTCAAAAATCACTGGCTGTCATTATAATATTTCTGTCATTAAAATACAATGTTATTCTCTATTTATAATAAAACATGTTCCAAGGTCAAAGAAAATGTACACAACTGAAAAGGTTATTCTGTTGACCTGTAAAGGAAGTTTTGGCCATTAACAAATGTGTATACATACATGCCCATATATTTTATTCTGTTTAAGCATTTATTTTCATTATTGAAATGGTCTCTTGTAGGCTATAGCTATCCCATGCTTCCTTATAAATCATTTTTATAACTAGTTCATCATTGAAGTAAGAGTAGTCACATAGTTGAACTATTAAATAAGTTAGCTTTTAACTCTGGATTCAAAGAAAATTAAAGATGGAATCATATTACTTGATAGCCCATAAGCAAAAGTATATGAATTTTTTTAAAGTAATCAAATTAGTAGTTTCCCCATCACATAAAACAGAAGAGATTGCTTCATCTGTATTTTTATCTCAACTTAATATATAATATTTTGAAAAGAACATGTGTTTGTCCTCTTTCCATTTTGGTAGTCGTTTGATTTTTTTACAGTGATATGTTCCTTCTAAATGACTTAACCTCAATGTCTTTCTGTTTAGCTGGCATGTATAAAATAGAAAGTATAAATTATAGAAATTGATCATTTCTAAATTACTGAAATTGAATAAAACCTGTCAATATTGAAAAACCTCACATTTGCCAGCATTTATTATAGACAGTCCTGAAATTCCACATTGAATTGACAGTTTATTTTCCTGCCAAAGCTTCAGAGCAATTGTTCTCAAACTTAACTGTTCATCAGCTTCATCTGAGTACCATTTGAAATAATTATGCCTGAATCTGACCTCAAGATCAGTGTATTCTGGAATGGGTCCCAGGCATCAGTAAGTCTAACACAAACAAAATAAATGTAGAATAATAATATACGTATATGTATATATCTCTTATCATGTCGCAGGAATGGTTTTAAACATTTAACATGTAATCATGTACTGATTTCCAGGACAATTCTATTTATAAAGTATGTACTGTGATTATAGCTGTTTTAAAGCTGAGAAAACCAATGCTCAAGAAGTTTGGTTCATTGTTCACGGTTGCATAATTGGCAAATAAGTGCTGGAAACCAGGTGCACACCCGGTATATCAACTCATGATCCTGTGCACTTCACTCACTCTACTGCTTCACCACATTTCCTGACTTCAAGGAGCATCAGAATAACTGAGGAGATAAATAGCTACAAATTAATTGTTACATTGTGTAGTACTATCCACAAAGGAAATAGGATTTTAGGAAAAAAAATCTCTATTAGCTGAAGCAGATAAAGAATGATTCAATGAATTGTAACTTATTTGTGGAGGCCATCAGAGAAAAAATCATGGGTCCAGTCTTGAACCTGGCTCCATTACTATTTGCAATAGAAAGTTATCTCATGCAGATTGTAGACACAATATCAACATTCTTGATAATTATCTTATGTAGTTATAGCAGTCAAATGGGCCTTCCAGGTGGCACTAATGGTAAAGAATCTGCCTGCCAGTGCAAGAGACGCAAGAAACCCATGTCCAATCCCTGGTCAAGAAGATTCCCTAAAGTAGGAAATGCAAATGGATCCAGTATTCTTGCCTGGAAAATTCCCTGGACAGAGGAACCTGGTGGGCTACAGTCCACAGGGCTACAAAGAGTTGGATGCAACTGAATACACAGACTTACACCAATCAAACACTGAACTACAGATTTTTTTGCAACAATGAAAGTTTTTATGTGTTTTACTCCTTACTGCCTCCCGATAATTTGCTAGCACCTAGTTCATGTTTCATCTATACTTTAAGTTGTACATTCAAATTTTGCATATTCATGTTCTAAATTGTTTGTTACACTAAAATCTCCTTGAAGGTGGGTCTCGTCAACCTTGTAGGCTGTAAAATAGTTTGTGCCATGCTTAGATGCTCAGTCATGTCCCACTCTTTGTGACACTATGTACTATAGCCCGCCAGGCTCCTCTGTCCATGGAGATTCTCCAGGCAAGAATATGTATGGATTGCCATGCCCTCTTCCAGGGGATCTTCCCAACCCAGGGACAGAACCTATGTCTTCTGCATTTCAAGTGAATTCTTTACCGCCTAAGCCACCAGTTTGGTAAAGCCCATATAATACTTTAGTTATACTATAATCAGTAGTGAAAAAATTATATGTTAAATTTTAAAATTAATGAAACATCAGAAATCAACAAAAATATTATAGTGATCTTACCTTCTGGGCATTTTAGTGTAACAGTGAAGTGTAACTTCAGACTAATGCTAATATACTTTAAAAGTCATTGCTACTAAAAATGCTAGTATGTGACAAATAGCTTGCACCAGAAAGAACATGATCAAAGAGCCTGTAAAGAAAAATAAATGCTTCTTCTTTTTTTTTTTAATGCTTCTTCTTTAAGAAAATTCTGTTAAGAAAAAAATGTCATCTGAGCAAGAACAAAAAAATGCTTGCTGACTTAGGTGTCACCTCTCACATAACTTCAGCATCTCCTCATAGGCCAAAGATTTGCTTCTGCAATTGGAGTAGCCAGTCTGCACTTTGAGTGGCACTGTCTAAAATATTTTAAGTAATAGTAACTTTATTTAGCCCCAGTTTTCTTTGATAAAGCAATGATTCTAAGTGAGTTTTCATAATGGCATGTTTTACCTATTCAATCCATATAACCTCACCAACCTCTTTTCACCTGCAGGCACTAAGCCACTCTGAAATGTTTTATCCTCCTTAGATGATCCATATTAAATGCCAATTTTCCAGCAGTTTTATTGAAGCATAACTTATAAGAGAAAGAGATGGGAGGGGAACATGCTTATATTTATAAGTGTCTGGTCAAATATATCAGCAGTACATCCACAGACTGCTGGTTAAAGAGCAATGCATATCTGTATGTGTTAAATGATACAAGTTATAAAATATAGCACAAATGAAAACTATCAAGGTTCTGAACTATTAGAATGATATCACCCCTGTCTTCTAAAATGCATCCCCTAAGGGTCTTTTCATCATGTGGCCCCTCCTGGATTTTCAACTAACGTTAAGTGTGAGGCTTAACAGCTTTTCTGCTTCTAGTACCTGCTCTCAAGAAGTGCCAGCACTAGAAATGTTGCAGTGTAGTTGAAAAAAGGCATGGGATTAGAATTTTAAAATGTGATTGATTCCAAAATCTTCCCCTTTCTGAGTGGATGCTACTTAATTTCCATAACCCTCAGCTTTTCCATCAATAAAATAGAACAATGGTACCTACCTTCACAGTTATAGTAGGGAAGAGAAGAGGTGATACATGGTGGCTCAGATAGTAGAGAATCCAGCTGCTATGTGGGTTCATACCCAGGGTTGGGGAGATCTCCTGGAGGAGGGTATGGCAACCCTCTCCAATATTCTTGCCTGAAGAATTCCATGGACAGAGGAGCCTAGCAGGCCACAGTCCATAGTGTCACAAAGTGGGACACAACTGAAGCGCTAAGTACAGCAGAGTATAGCACAGCAAAGTGTAAATTTATATAGAAATGCCACCATGCCCTGCGTAAACTAAATGCCACATATTTATTGGCTAGAACTGAATGGCACCCCACTCCAGTACTCTTGCCTGAAAAATCCCATGGGTGGAGGAGCCTGGTAGGCTGCAGTCCATGGGGTCGTGAAGAGTTGGACACGACTGAGTGACTTCACTTTCACTTTTCACTTTCATGCATTGGAGAAAGAAATGGCAACCCACTCCAGTGTTCTTGCCTGGAGAATCCCAGGGATGGGGGAGCTTGGTGGGCTTCCGTCTATGGGGTCGCACAGAGTTGGACACGACTGAAGCAACTTAGCAGCAGAACTAGTAAAAAATATTAACTGTTGATTGAAAACATAGGTGACGTGTTTGACTCAATATCAAGACCTCGTTAGCCTCTCTGAATTGCCATATTAGATTGAAAGTGAAAGTCGCCCAGTTGTGGCCAGCTGTTTGTGACCCCATGGAGTATACAGTCTATGGAATTCTCCAGGCCAGAATACTGGAGTGGGTAGCCTTTTCCTTCTCCAGGGGATCTTCCCAACTCAGGGATTGAACCCAGGTCTCCGACATTGCAGGCAGATTCTTTACCAGCTGAACCATATTAGGTTATAATTTAGTTATTCTTTTCTGGGTAGGACTGGTGTGATAGTACACTTAGTTCTGGACAGCTGCCTAATTTGTATCTACCTATTTTTACAGTAGTTTATTTCATTTGCGTTAATAATTACATTATAATTCTATGAAAATACAAATGCACCTAGAGTTACAAATTAACCCCCTCATCAATTAATATTTTAGGCACCACTTAACCACAGATGCGCAGGAGTCCAGTTTCATGTTTAGGACTAATGGCCATAGTAGCTTTCATGATAAGCCTCAGGTCTTTGCCCTTTAAAGCATTTTAATAGAGAATTACTATTTTAATTAGTAATTAGGCTTACTAATTCCTACAATAGTTAATTAAACATCCAAATAATTGGTTACTAATCAGCTGATGACAGAAACAGATTTATTTCCAGAAAGATGGATTAGTAGATCATTTTTACAAAGATGTTGACTGTTGCTTAAAGAACGAGGCTCTTTTTAGCTGAGGAGTGACTTTTGTTGTTCCTGTGAAGTGCTTTATTACCCTATTGGAATGATATTAACTTTATTCACCTGGCTGATGGGCTTCCCAGGTGGAGCTCATGGTAAAGAACCTGCTTGCCAATGTAGGAGGCATAAGAGAGGCATTCCCTGGGTCAAGCATATTCCCTGGAAGAGGGCATGGCAGTCCACTCCAGTACTCTTGCCTGGAGAATCCCCATGGTCAGAGGAGCCTGTAGGCTACAGTTCACAGGATCATAAAGAGTCAGACAAGACTAAAAAGAGTGAGCATGCATGCACACAATGGGAATCTAAAAAAAAGTCAACAGATGTAACAACTTTAGTTGTGTAGTAAAAGATTTCTATACAACTTCATACCTGTTGAAGTACTTGTTGACCCATCTTACCTGATTGTATTGTTTAGGAATACAAATATTATTTTCCACTCACCATTCTTTGCTGAAATTCATTGAGAGCATTTAAATGTAGTGAAAATGACAAGTATCAATAAATTACTTCTTTAAGTCCAAAATCAAATTTATGAGCTTCATTGAAGTTCTAATCACAAAAAGAAAGTTTCTTCCAAGTGTATAATGGAGATTTATTTTCTATAAGATACGTTTTGAGTCCTAATCAAGATAAAAATTCCTTGACTCCATGTTATTTCAGTGTAAATTTTGATATATCACACTAGTAAACTACCCTATCACTAAACTTTTTTCATCAACTTTGTTAAAATCCAGTAAGTCTATTTTTCCTTTACTGTGTATATTAATTTTCTACTGTTACCAGACATAGTTACCATAGAAACTTAACAACACTCATTTCTTATCCCCAAGTTCTGTGGGTCAGAAGTCTGCACACAGTGGGACAGTAGGGCTCAGCTGGAGCCTCAACTGCCAGCCTAATGGACGGAAATCAAGTTATCAGATGGATCGGGGGCTCACCTGAAGACTCTGGGGAAGATTCACCTCTAGTCTCATTGATGTTGTCAGAATTCCAAGTCTTTGTGCTTCTATCATGGTTTCTGTTTCTCTGCCTCTATACACCTGTGACATGACTTTGATCCTTAAAGATTGCCCTCGTATCTTGTGTTTCCCATGTATCCCCTCCAGCGATGGCAGGCTGGTTCCTTCTCATTCTTCACATCTCTTTGGCTTCAGCTTTTGCAACATCTATCTCACCCTGGGTGGAAAAAAATCTCTTTGTTCATAAAGGATAGTGTGATTAGGTTGGGCTCACTGGAAAAAGTCCAAGAAAATATCTTTATTGTATGGTCTATAACGTTAATTATATCTGTAGTGTCCCTTTTGCCCAATAATGTTGCAAATTTACACAGTCCAGAGATTATAGAGTATGAACTTTGGAGTGCCATTGGCTGACTACATTATGTTTTAAAATTGTCTGTCTCCTCACTTTGTGCTAGGAAATGTTTCCACAAGTATAGATAAGCTTAATATTTTGATGGGGGTCGGGGGAAAATGGAGCCCTTATAAGTATACAGATGGTGATGGTTTAGTCGCTAAGTTGGGTCTGACTCTTTGCAAATCCATGGACTGTAACCCTCCAGGCTCCTTTGTCCATGGGATTTTCCAGGCAAGAATACTGGAGTGGGTTTCCATTTTCTTCTCCAGGGAACCTTCCCAACTCAGTCTTGGGTATTGAACCCAAGTCTCCTGCTTGGCAGGCAGATTCTTTACCACTGGGCCACCTGGGAAACCCTATAAGTACATTCCATCTTGTAATTTAAATATATTTTTTAGTACTTGGATTTTAATTGAAAATTGAGATCAAAGGTCATGCATGAGTGCTTGCATCTCAAAATCACTAAAATATTGATTGACTGAGGTCTGTACATAAACCCACCATTCTTACTGATTATTTTCAATTCAAAGACTTATACTAACGATCCCATTGCCCACAAATTTACCTTTTGGCTTGTTATTCAACTTTTGCTTTTCTGTGGCATCAACTTTATCGACTGTTTTTATACTGTTGAGATCTGCCACTTTAAAACACAGAAACCATTTCTGTATTTTCGAAGATCATCATTCACTGTCATTTTATAGACTCCAAATATGTCCTCAATAAGTCTTGAAAATAATTAAGGGCAAAATGTTCCATCTGTTCCTTCAGTTGAAATAAATTTTTATATTTGAATATTTCTAGAAACTGAGGTGAGAAATTAATCTGTTAATCATTTTTTAGAAATCCTACTACAAAGTCATGTTTAAAATCTTGCCTGTTTTCCTACATTTTCCAACGAAGGAAATTTATTATTGCTATTTAATATTTATTAGCTATACATTAATTCCAATTACAAAAGATTTGATTTCACTTTATTTTGAAAATTATAATTTAAATGTCATAATGCCATTTTGGTTCTTAAGTATGGATATAATTTGGTTAGTTGTATGCATATTCTTTTCAAAATGAACTTCAGATTGTAGTTAATTGACTATTTTGGTGTAAGAGCATATTCATAGTGAAACTGTCACCGTGTGAGTAATTTATCAGATAAAATATATTAACCATAGAAATCAATGTGTTTTAAGATTTCTTTCTTCAATTTTACTTCTGTGTATAACTTTATCTGAAAAGAATGACTGCTAGAATCTGATTCACTTAGAGATAATTTTGTTTATAAACTGTGTATCTTGTGAGATGTATATTCTCTATGCCTGAGATTTTGAAACACAAGGGAAAATACTATCTATTTTTATGTACCAAAGTGTTGTATTTGAAGGACATAAGATAGGGAAAGATTTTTCCTATCATGCAGTTTATCTATTCTCAAGGGCTGTGTGCTAGTACTTCTGTCTCTGACTCTTAAATTTGTGACTTGATACAGTATCAGCAATGGATAAATTTTTTAAAATAAGAAATACACAGGAAATCAGAAGTATAGTCACTGACAGATATGACTCCTCATACAAAAGTGCCATAAGCTTCAAAATACTATATATTTCAAGTGCATTTTTGGCATCTTTCCCCCTCAGTCCTCAATTATCATCATTTTATTGGTAAATTCTTTTTCAGGGTGAAATAATGAGTATAATGTTAATGTATAACTTATAGAAATCACGTCTCATTCTGTGCTTATATCTTGCTACATGTCAGAAACTAAGTTAGGTACATTTATACCCCAAGTCTTCAGGGTATTTTGCAGGATTCAGTGTCTAGTCTCCCTCATCTTACTGTTTAGTAATAGAAATGAAGCAAAATGCTTTGTAGTTTGACTTACACTTCCAAATCACATGAAGCTACCTGTGTTCCTAAAAGAGACCTAGAAATTAGCCATAACCAATTTCCATCTAACCTATTTCCAAATGGCACACATCATGCCATACACCCTGATGGGAGGCCCAGCAGCCTTATTGAGTAATTCATGCATTGACTATTGTAGTATTCTCACCTGTGCTGCATTCTGTTTTTTAACTGATAGAAAATAAATTACAGGTTTTATGGGGCTTCCCAGGTAAAAAGAAGATGGCAATGGGACTCTTGGGTCGAGAAGATCCCCTGGAGGAGGGCATGGCAACCCACTCAAGTATTCTTGCCTGGACCATCCCATGGACAGAGAAGCCTGGTGGGCTATAGTCCACAGGGTCGCAAAGAGTCGGACACGGCAATTTAGCATGCAGCACGCACAGATTTTATAAGTGGTTTTAAGTAAATTAGACTATTTGAGATTACTGGCTAAGTATCAATAAGACCTTGTCTCACCACTAGTTGAGGTTTGTGTTTCCCAAGGCTGTGGTTTGGGGATGCAACCTCTTGAATGACATAGTTGTTGAGATGCTAAAAATGTTTTGGGTGGAGAGATATATCACTTTAGAAACAAATATTTCTTCATTGCATATATTAAGGTTTTAAAAGTCATGGAAAAAAATAAGATTTCCTATTAGGAATTGGCTTTATTGGAAACATATCAGAAACACAGTCTGTAAACACAGTATGTTGAGTACTTCATCTTCTGCTGCTGCTGCTGCTAAGTCACTTCAGTCGTGTCCGACTCTGTGTGACCACATAGACGGCAGCCCATCGGGCTCCCCCGTCCCGGGGATTCTCCAGGCAAGAACACTGGAGTGGATTGCCATTTCCTTCTCCAATGCATGAAAGTGAAAAGTGAAAGTGAAGTCACTCAGTCGTATCCGACTGGTCGCGACCCCATGGCCTGCAGCCTACTAGGCTCCCCCGTCCATGGGATTTTCCAGGCAAGAGTACTGGAGTGGAGTGCCATTGCCTTCTCCGAGAACTTCAGCCACATGCCCCTAAAGGGAAAGTTGTTCCACTTAATCTGCCCTAGTTATGCTTTGTTGGTAATCTGAGAGGAAATGGGAGTCATGCATCTTCCAGGTCCTTCCCTCAAAATCGCCAAGCCAGAAAGCAGTGACAAATGTTTTTTCTCGACGTTGATATAAGAAAATATTAAGAAGTAGAAGAAACAAAATAAAGCCAAAGGGATAAACATCAGAAGCTTGCTTAAACAGCTTTAGCCCCATTTAATTGCTTTTCTGTCAGCAGGATTATTAACAATTTTGGACATCTGAAAATTAAATTAACAGCCTGAAAATATTTTACAGAATGAGATAGAGCATGATACATGAAACATAATGACCCCACTGAAATTCAGCCAAGCCAGTGTGACTACTCATTTAGGCAGAGAAGACAACTAGTTAATCATCACTGAGCAAATTAGACAGAGCAAATTAGTTTCCTACATTCCACAGTCTTAGCTACCAAAAAGAGTATGTGCCACTAATTAGGATGAAAGAATTCTAAGCATATTATTATCTGTGTAGAAAGAGAAAGCAAAATTGTAGCTCGAATTACTTCTATTAAAGCTTGAAGCCTAGGTTACATAGGTATAAATTACATGTGCAAGCATTTGTGTGTGTGTATATGTGTTCACACATACATATTAATATTTAAGTAACAGAAGCCTTAGCATTTTCTTGTATCTTGACCTAATGAAGTATAAAAATTTTTTCAAGGTTAATTAGAATTCTTGGGAACACACTCACACACACACAGACACATACATGTCAAACATAAAACCATTTCTTTTAAAGTGTGATTCCTTTCATTAAAGATGAAAGTAGCCATTCCGTATACTTTACCTGGAACAGTGTTAAAGTATTTTTTCTTTTAAAAAGTGTATTGTCATTGTATATGAAATAAATATTTGGACTTAGTTTATCACTGGAGATCAATCTGAAATCATATCTTGTAGCCTTAATTAGCATTTATTTGCTTAATTGTCATTCTCAACCCCATCGTTTCCATTTTTCACTAACTTGAACAATGCTATCTTCTGCTGTTTGCACTTTAATTTAAATTTCTATTAAGGTTTATGAACAGTAATAAGGTCCTGTTTGAATATTCATTAGATTTTGAATTGTGAGCTATGAAAAGGTGCTTTCTTTTACCTTAATGAAACTGGCACAGCATGGGACTGATCAGTTGTGACATTTGATTTGAGGCATCCAGTGAATTTTCTCATTGTTTATTGACACATCTTGTCCAAACAGCTCCCTCGCAAGTGAGCGGAGTCATGAAGGAGAGAGTGCTGCAGCGGAGTGTGGAGCTTTCCTGGCAGGAACCCGAACATCCCAATGGAGTCATCACCGAATATGAAATCAAGTATTACGAGAAAGTAAGTGCTAAGAACTGCCGAAACGTACAACCGTGTCTGATGCTCACTGTGTCTCACGTCATCCTACTGCACTGTCGACTAAAGCTGGTCATTTTAATACCAACTGTTTGGAGCTACTTCTAAATGGATAGTTGATGCTAGCCAATTTTAATAACCCTCTCCCTGAACCTCTGGCTCATTGTTATGATGATGATTTCTGTGAATTACATTTTTGTGTTGTACCAGTGGAAATATTCCACTAGTAGTGTGTTTAGGTATTCAAGTTTTGATATCCTAATTACTAGATATGGGATGTTTCGTACCACAGAAACCACAGACCCCAGTGTGTTTCTGAAAATGTTTCTTTGAGGTTATCTCTTTGAGCCCTTAATGACTTATTTTTATGTATGTGGTTACATTGATAATGGTGGTGGCCTCAAATAATTTAGTAATTTGGAAAAAAAAAAAAAGACTATTTTCTGTAATAAATATGGAGTCAGGTGATTATATTTCATTCTGTTAAATTCCTCCTGGACTTATACTAACCATGCTAATTATGTCTATCATTTCTTTACACCCCTCTCTCCATGAAAAAGTAGTGTGGCTAAAACTCAAGTGCTGCTCCTTCAGTCCCCTGTAATGGCTAAATTTTAGTAAATGCTAATGAAACTCCTCTAACTCCATGTTTGAGTTTATTTACTTCTGACCCATCTAAAGAAAGAGGGAAAGACTGACACAACCCCTGTTCACAAATATTCTAGTCTCCATCTCACAGAAAACTTGATTCAAGGTTTGAAACATGGAACTATTATTATTACTAATATTAATAGTAATAGTGCATTATTATTATTATTATTAAATTAATTAGCTAAAGTGCTCTAATATACATAACCGTTTTAACCATTTATATAGAATTTCACAATAGAAACAGGAAACTGTAAATATTTGGGGACTGAATTGACTTGATTGAATCATTTAAATGCAGACAGTGGTAACCCTTGGCAATGGATACTTGTTTTTCACTTTAATGGAAAAACAGAGTTTTTAAGTTTGTTATATTTTTACTTATTGTTTACTTTATGAATACATAACTTCCATGGCCAGAGTTACATTTTAAATACTTAATTTTTGTGCCAGAGGATATATTTCTTATCCCATCAAATGTATTTCTAACGGGATCCTTAATTTTAGTTTTGGTTTTGTTACGTCTGTTTTCCAGTGAGCTCTGACAGTTATAGTTTCTTCTGAAATTTCATCAGATTCCAAAAACAATGAAATGTGTTTTAAAAAATATGTTAGGTGGTGAGAGTAAAGTTTCTTACAGTGCAACACAATATTTTACAAATCTGGAATAAATTTGATTAGTTACTTTTTTGCATGACAGAAATAGAATATCTGTTTATTGAATTTGCAAATTACAAAATAATACTATAAGTAATAATCTTGCTTCATAATATATGTAAGCTTGTGATATATATATATAATTATGTCATCTAATATCAGTTTTTCCTCATTCTTTTATTTTAGATAAATATATATTTATAAATTGTTATATATTTATATTATATATATATATAACTCTTTTTATAAATGATTATAATACAGGCAGTATAAATC
>SJYA01001456.1:1557366-1686576 GCA_006410615.1 Neotragus moschatus
TAGTAAGTCTAGTCTATTTATACATTTATTTACAGTTTGGCAAATATTATAATTCAACCAGTTTGACATTTTCAAATTTCACTGAATAGTTTTATTACCAGACACAGTTGAGTGCAGGTTTTATTATTGAACAAGTAAGAACCTATCTAGAATTGTATATTTTGATGAGTAGTTTTTATAACTTTTTTTATAAAGAGCACATTAGAATCATATCAACTGTTTTAAATTTTTATTCATTTAAATATTTTATGGAATTTTTTATTCTTTGAATTTTTATATTATTCTTATCATATATAGCATGATAAACACATTTTTAAAGTCTGCAAGTCTCAGTTTTCATATCTGAAAAATGGAGAAACTAAGATATTTAAAATACTGCTGGATCATAAAATATCTAATACATTGTTTTATATTTAAAACAATAAGTCTTACATTGATAACTTCAAATATTCCATTAAATGCTATTTTGCAAAAGTGGTTTTATCCTGTGAGAAGTGTAGGTTTTAATGAAAACAGTTGATGTATCACTACACTGGTGGTGATTAGCTAAATTTCTTGATTTAATACTTTTGTTAATTTTTAACATATGGCTTTTTGCTTACTGAATAACATTCAGGAATGATATTAAGAGAACTGTATTATGAAGTGAAGATTTCTACTGAACCATAGATTTTACAAGTGGAGTTATATTTTGGTGAAAAGGATATTTGATTATATTTATGACTAAATAGTTCTTGCCACTGTGCCCTCTACCAACAAAGCAACAACTCAAAACATCATAAATGTTTTAACAAAATTATTTCTCTTTGAAACTTGTAGAACAAAGGCATGTGCTCACATTTACATTTTATATTATCTGAGAAATGGCTCAGTGTTCCAATATTCCACAGGGTACAATGTAGCCTTTATAAAAACAATGCAGCAAATTGAAATAAATTGCANACTCAAAACATCACAAATGTTTTAACAAAATTATTTCTCTTTGAAACTTGTAGAACAAAGGCATGTGCTCACATTTACATTTTATATTATCTGAGAAATGGCTCAGTGTTCCAATATTCCACAGGGTACAATGTAGCCTTTATAAAAACAATGCAGCAAATTGAAATAAATTGCAAGAATTGGCTGTCAAATTGTCTGGTTGTAATCACAATTAAATATTCCCTGTATATATTGTTTCCAGGATCAAAGGGAACGGACCTACTCGACATTAAAAACCAAGTCCACTTCAGCCTCCATTAATAACTTGAAGCCAGGAACAGTGTATGTTTTCCAGATTCGGGCTTTTACCGCTGCTGGTTATGGAAATTACAGTCCCAGACTTGACGTTGCTACACTAGAGGAAGCTACAGGTAAAATGTTTGAAGGTAATTACCACCTTTGGTTTGGATTCTTATCTCTATAATGCTGGCTAATTTTTATTTCAATATTGAGTGTTGTGACTTAGTTCAAGGTGATTTTTACATTTAAAGGTGAATGTATGTGCTGTGCTGTGCTTAATCTCTCCGTCATGTCGGGCTTTTTGCAACCCCATGGATTTTAGCCCACCAGGGTCATCTGTCCATGGGGATTCTCCAGGTAGGAATACTGGAGTGGTTTGCCATGCTCTCTTCCAGGGGATCTTTCCAACTCAGGGATTGAACCCAGGTCTCCCGCATTGCAGGCAGATTCTTTATCAGCTGAGCTAATCAGGGAGGCCCTGAATATATGTGCACGTATAAATATATATCTATATACTTTGTAAACATTATTCAGAATAATAATTTAAAACTTGCTATTTTGTGATGTTATAAACTTTGATCTAATTTCTTTAATACGTACTGGGTTTATTTTGAAAAGATTAAGTCAGAAGCAGATGCAAGGCTTGCTCAAAAGTGTATTGACACAAGCTGTCTTCATAGACTCTCAAATGATCTTCTTCTAGTTGTCAGTCAAAGCTGCCGCTTCATAGACACCCTTAAATGAAGCCAGAAAGTATACCAAGATGGGCCAGAGAAAGATAATTTATAAAAATTAGGCTTAATTGAAGCTACTTGAATTTTAGCAATGATTTCGAAACTGGCCATTCAGGAGGAAGACTTTGTATTTATTTTTACTTTTGTCATCTGTTTTTTTCAGTTTTATGAAATATTTCATGCATAGTAAATAATGTATTTAAAGAATATATGAAATATTAAGAAAAATAATTAAATATCTCTGTTTATTCCACTCAAGCTTAAAAATAGAACGTCACCAAAATCTCAAGTCCGCTTTACCATTTGGTGTTTTATAATGCAACATAGGATCATAACAAAAAATACATGTAACTAGAGTGTATCACAAATAAACAGATGTATCTTAGGCTGCACATCCCAGTTTACTGTCAGAGGACAAGTTTAGAACAGCTTGAGTACCACTGCTGGTTGTTTTTCAGCTAGGTTGAAGCCTCAGGGTATGTTTCTGTATTTTGAAATTTTTTTTTATTTCTCTCAATGTTATTCACATACAACGTTCACCCAGCTGTTACTTCCTTCTCTACTTGCCAATCTAATTTTTCATGGAATTCTACACAAAAATTAGCTTAAAATATTACATTATTTCCTTTTTTCAATTTTTAACAAGAAGATTTTTTTAGTAAATTAAATCAATGCAATTTTGATTAAAGAGTTATTTTGATTTGAGAAGAATATTTTTCTAGATATTCTAAAAGGTAGAATAAATTGTTATTCTTTTACATTAGTTCATGCTTAGTAAGTTTGCTAAAAGTAGTCTTTTTTCAAAATATTTTGTTATATTTTTAAATTGAGCAGTAACTCTGGCAACCTCAACTAATAAAACATATGTTGAAATATATTTTAAATGTAAATCAGTTATATAGAATTATAAACACAAAAGACATCCATTGAAAAAGATTTCATATAACTTGGTGTGATAACCTTAATATCAGTATTCTTTATTACCTTTTTAAAATGGAGTATGTAAGATTAAAAATGAGAATATCTAAGTTCAGTGCCTCTAAAATATTACAGTCTGTTACTCTATTAACATTTAAACATTTGAGAGGTCTTCTGTTAAATATGTTCTAGTAATTTTCCACTTTGGAAAAGGCAGTGGCATCCCACTCCAGTACTCTTGCCTGGAAAATCCCAGGGACGGAGGGGCATGGTGGGTTGCAGTCCATGGGGTCGCTAGGAGTCGGACACAACTGAGAGACTTCATTTTCACTTTTCACTTTCATGCATTGGGAAAGGAAATGGCAACCCACTCCAGTGTTCTTGCCTGGAGAATCCCAGGGATTGGTAAGCCTGGTGGGCTGCCGTCTATAGGGTCACACAGAGTCGGACACGACTGAGGCGACTTAGCAGTTTTCCACTTAGACTGATCTTCTGATATTTTACTTTGTAGTTTCTAATATAATTAAACAATTTAAATGATTTTTTCATATTCTAGTGATTAGTTCAAACTTAAAGAAACATCAGTCAGTTATACTTACCCAAAAATTCTTTATCAGTTAAAGCTTGAGTTTAAAATCTTTAAAAGATGAGTTTGTGTATTTTCCTGACTTTGTAAATTAAGAATATTGGACCAAACTATTATTTATTACCTCCTGAGATTCATAGATCTGATTTCATTATTTAAAAATGAAATAACTAACAATCATAGAAATTGACATGAAGTAGTAGAACCCAAATGAGCACATAAAACTAATGCTAAAAATGCATTTTGCATTAGAAAGGATTTGGTGATTTTTATCATCAGAATATTCTCTCCAGTGGAAGGTAAAGTTTGATGAAAGAAGAATCGGTATCTCCCATTTCTTACTTTAGTCTTACAAGTGCCTAATATAGTGCTTGACACATAGAAGACACTCATTAAGTAAGCAAGAGATGAATACCTCACATTAATCAAAAAACAAGTTATCGTATCAGTTGAAGCTAGTAGAAATAGCCTTGGTTTCACATTTCAGCTCTGCCATGTCTGGCTGTGGGACTTAGGATGAGCTATTTCTCTGTGCCCAAGTTGCTAAGAGAGTGACACCCAACTCTCAGAGCGATTGTGAGGATTGAATAAGTTAATGTACACAAAGTGCCAAGTACAGTGCCTAGCACACAGACAGCTTTGAATGTCAGCTTTCATTATTTAGTACAGCCTTTCTCAAGTGTTTTGATCTTGGGAAGCCTTACAAGCTATTAAAAAATATTGAAGATCCCCAAATAGATTTTGATTATTGTGTTATATTATTTGATATTCACCATTTTAGAAATTAAAACTGAGAAAAGTTTAAAACACAAGTATTCACAACACACATTTCATTAGCCAGCAGAATGATGACATTATCACTTGTCATCTAAGTTCTGGAAAACTCAAAGGTGCACTTGTGAGCATGTGAGAGTAAATGAAAGAGACAAATAACATTTTCTTATGTGAAAATAGTTGACCTTGCAGATACCTTGGAAAGCTTCTGAGGTTTCCCAGACATGCTTTAAGAACTACTGATTTAGCACACAGGTTACTGTGCTAGGGATTAGGGATGCATAGAAATACACAAGTGCATTTGATGTGCTCAGTTAGTGAGAGACTTGCTTACAAGTTCTGGCCATACAGTTAAGCACTGGTGGAGTGCATGGCCCACTGCTATCATAGTGTCAGGAAACAGTGACTCTTGAGCTAGGAAGGAGGGCTAGGAAGAAGATCCACCCAAAAGAAGTTACTTGAGCACTGATTGGAAAGAGAATTTAAACATATTATTCCATTTTACATATATCCTAAAATCCCCTTCTACACAGAACTACTGCTACCAATTTTACAATTTTTAAACTGTGGTATAGTGATTATAGCATATAAATTATTTTTAAATGTGTTATCCATGAAATAGATGAAAATATGAATCATAAATAGTGACTATCATAAGATTAAAGTGTGATCCTAACTATATATAAAAACATATAAGTAAATATTCACAACTTCTAATTCACCATTCACCTGACTTCAGTTTTCTCACTGGAGTTGTGTTTCTGAAGCTAAGGGCAGAACAGAGTCTAAGACAAGCAAAGAATTAGACCCAGGGGACAAACTGAATGGAAATAATTTCGACATATACATGTTTAATTTTTTCCTTCCTCGTGAACAGAACTACTCCATTCTTTTTCCTCTCTGCTGCTGCTAAGTCACTTCAGTCGTGTCCGACTCTGTGTGACCCCATAGACGGCAGCCCACCAGGCTCCCCCATCCCTGGGACTCTCCAGGCAAGAACACCGGAGTGGGTTGCCATTTCCTTTTCCAATGCATGAAAGTGAGAAGTGAAAGGGAAGTCACTCTCTAAATATATATTAAAAGAAAGATAAAAACAAAAACCCAAACCAACAAAATTACTTGAAGTCATCCTTTCTATGTTGAATCATAATAGGCTGTAATTCAGAAATTAAAGCTTTCAGTTGTTTTCCTTTCCTTCTTTTTCCTTTTCCCTTGTTTCATTCTCTTGGGGAGCAAATCGGCAGGTCCTGACTTAGGGAGTGCGTATGATATCTCTTTTCAGAAGCTTACTACACTGGAGCTTTTTTTACTGTTGTTTCAACATAAGAGCTATCTATAGTTAGCATAAGTATACAAAATTAAGAGAGGAGTTGTCAAAAGGAGGGAGACATAGATAGAGAGAGAAAGACCGATAAAAAAAATAAATCAACACCTTTATGTCGCCTATTGTGGCAAGACACATTCTGCCTACATATAATTTACTGCTCTGGAGACCAAGTCCCTTGCTACCACTAAGAAGGAGTAGTATTTTCCATCCTACCTGAAAGTTTACAGATGTTGATTGTTTCCGAAATAAACAAACTATATTAGTTTTCATTATATTAGATATTAATCTGTAACTGAATCATCTGTTGGAATATACATTTTCACTATTTTGCCTCCATTTGGTTATTTTATTAGGTTTATTCTAGTATGGAAAATAGAATATTCTGGGGAAAATATGACAATTATGAATTGCCAGATAAGTAAAACTTCACTAATTTGGAAAAATACAAGTGAGAAGGCCATGTGACTTGATGAAGAATAAGAATCAGAGGCTGCTTTACAGGACATGTAAACATATACTGCTCCCAGAGAGACTTTCAGAAAGATTCAGCTGGGCTTGCCTTAACGAGCATAGAAGAGTCACTTAGCCTTGTACAGGAAGTGTCTACAATTAGATAATGCTAAAATGCTTTTTACAGTACTTGCAGAAAGTTGGCTCTTCCGTAAACAGCCTAGCTTCTCTGTAATCTTAAACTCTCAAATGTGTGCATTGCATACTTTGTCAAATTAATATATGTAATTCTGTTTATTTTCCTGAATTAAGGTAAATTATAAATTCATACTGATTTGCTATGATTACATCATGATTTTTATATTGATGATGTGAGAGATAAATCATTTAAGGTACTTTGAAAAATGCTGAGAGCATGTTATTTGGGTTCTTTTTTTTTTTTATTTTCACACTAGAAAGATAAACACAGCGGGATCAAGTACCTTACTGAGGGGAAAAATGGGGATTTACTAGCAATTGTAAATGAAAAATCTTTATCTCTTGGATCATAACTAAGTTTCCAGCAATTAAGCAAGGGATCGCCATTCAACAAGGCATTTTGCAGGGGTCTTTCCTAGCTGAAGAATATAAAATAGATGAAAGTACTGTGCTTACCACTTACTTAAAATGTAAAAAATAAATGTTTGTTTAAATTTATTACAATAGAATACATTTATTTAAATTAGAGGTGAATTTAATAGCATAGATATCTTGCTTATAAGATTTTGCCTAATCTTTCAAGTTCTTGAATAGTATGAAGTATTTTATTGAGCCTTTTTTGTTTGTTTGTTTACAGCTACGGCAGTCTCAAGTGAACAGAATCCTGTTATTATAATTGCTGTGGTTGCAGTGGCTGGGACTATCATTTTGGTGTTCATGGTCTTTGGCTTCATCATTGGAAGAAGGTAGAACACAAATTCGTTCTAATTTGTAACATAAAATGTATTGATTTTTCAGAATTATGTCAGCCTATTACTTATTGTTTAGTTTAGAATGTTCACTAGTAAATGCAGTTATTCTTTGTCTCATATGAAACAGTAAAGGTCAATAAATTTTCATTCTCCCAACGTCAGAAGAGGAATGAGTAGTGTCATTTCTATTGGGTGACTCTTTATTAGTTATTTTCAGAGTTTGATTTTTATAATAAATATAGGAGATACCTGAAGAAAGATTTACTCTTTTAGTTAATGGTTTGTGGAAGCCATTTAAAATCTGTTGTTGCTATTTTTCAGGAAAAAATATATAAGCAAATATTCACTCATTGGTAAATATAAATCTGCTAAATAGGTCCCTTCCACACTGTCTCACACTTTATATTCTTTGCATTTTTCAAATCATGTGAACTGCTATATTCTTATGAGTTCAGAACTATGGACATAAAGTTTATGTATTTTGTTTATAGCTGTAACTAGAAAGTTCTTAAGTAATTAAGATATATCATACTGAATTTTAAATACACAAAGCTAGATTACTGATTGAGATCATTACAAATTTTATTTTTTCCAGGCACTGTGGTTATAGCAAAGCTGACCAAGAAGGGGATGAAGAGCTTTACTTTCATTGTAAGTGTTTAGCTTTTCTTTATTTATTTACCCCAGTTAATACAGAAATCTGGTTGTCAGTATTGGCATGAATAAATTCCAGATGCATCATGCTTGAAAATATACCATGAGCTCAAAATGTTGCTTTAAAGCATTTCAACAAATATGTAGAATGAAAATATAATGTGAATTCTTTTAAAATATATTCAGAAATGTAGTCTCTCATAAGAAATTTTAATATAACTGAAAGGATGTTCAGCAGCTTTTATGTCACAATTGTTCCTTTTGCAATCTTTGCCCAAGTGTTTCATATCGTCCTAATAATGATTCATTAAATGTTGCATACACCCATGTTCTAGCTCAGGAATTCATTGTAAGTTAGAAGGATAGGCCCTTTTTTCTACCCAGTGAGTGATGCTATAATGAAAAACTAAGGAATCTCTCTCTGTCCATCTACTATAAACTGGCCATCACAGGTAGATATTTTGAGACACAAATAGTGTAATAATAGGATTCAGTACTCTGATGTTTTCCTGTGGATTTGAGCTACCTGATTCTTAAAGTTCATTTTAGAAATTATATCAGAACATAGCTCAGGGAACCAAAAAAATTGGTGCTCAACTGCATTAATCTTATTGTTGTTGCACATGGATGGCAAGTGAAACCCTGAGAGCTTTGAGAGTAAATGTTGACTTTTTGCAGCCAAAGTAAAATCCAATGGATGATGCTCTTATCCAAATCCAGTATCCCTATTTTTAATCCTTGAAAACACTGAAAATAATTTTATGTATAATTTTTCTTAGTAACCATACTCCTTACTAAAATTTCTCATGGGTAGATAAAGTTTCTATAAATGGCATAAGAATGACATCTATTTTTGTGTTACTCATCAAATTCTTGTGTCAGTATCTAAGAAGATACTGTCATGTCCTGATTCTTAAGTCATGGGAAGATGTAGCATCAATCAAGGAAGTGTGTGTTTGAAAAAACACAATATGAACACCATTATTATCATTCCTAAGTTTTCTCAGCATGTTATTAATTGTTGAACCAGCAGTTCCCTTGACTTTAGTTTTTAAAAGAGAAGTGTCTCTACGTAATACATATTCAAATCAATGATAAAACTGTATAATTCGAACTGCTGCAGGCAGGGAGTGTATTAGGACTCTAGAAATTATAGTAAAAGTTATTACCAGAGAGGGCTTTATCATGATGATTAAGTTTCAGGGCATCTGGTTTTCACAGACTCCTTTCAAGGCCCTGGAAGAGTCCTAACAAGTTAGTGTGTAGAATCTTTTCTCTTAAAGAGAATATCCCAAATTGCAGAAAGTTTAAGCCTCACTAAACTTAAATCTGCCCCTGATTATGGCTGAACACCCATGATTCTATGACCCCTCTCCTGGGATTATTGACATACTCGTAATGTTGGTGCTTCCTCTTGCTAATAAGTGATTTGTGACAAGTCCCAGTGATGAGAGTATCATAGTGTTTATAGCTAGAGGATATGCAGAAAAAGTGGAAGTTATATTTTTTTCTCTTTCATGACATGAGAGAATACTTTTAACACTTCCCCAGACAGGAAGGAGAGGATCAAAACTTGAATGCCTTAATTTTTGTGTCAAGTTTGTATATAGATGACAGTAAACATATATAGAAGAGAGTAACATAAGACTATCCCAGATTCTACCCATATGTGAATAATTTGATGGAAGAATCATTTAATAATACCTTAATCAGTATGTCGCTTTTCTTTGCTTATTGAAGATATCCAAGACATCCCAAAATGATCAAATACTGCCTCTTAGTTAATTTGCTTTTAGCTTGCAAGTTAATGCTGAAGGTAAATTAAAACATGGCTTACCTAAAACATGTTGTATAGCTTTCTGCTTAACTGTCATCATTCAGTTTTAATATTTTGATGTCATTTCCTTTTTTCACATTTGACATCCAATTTGTAATTAGAAAAAATAAAGCTGCATGTTTCACCTGCTAACATAGAAAAGATAAACTGGAACTTGTGTATATAAATAGTTTTCATCTCTAGAGTAAAATATCAGTGGTGGTTTTAAGATTCATGAGAGAT
The DNA here is from genome assembly GCA_006410615.1 of Neotragus moschatus. Lineage (NCBI taxonomy): Eukaryota > Metazoa > Chordata > Mammalia > Artiodactyla > Bovidae > Neotragus > Neotragus moschatus. Next base: position 1,567,040 of record SJYA01001456.1, read on the forward strand.
GTAAATGAGATATTAAAACACAAAAAGCTCACACTCTTAAATCAAGATAAGCAACAAACCAAAATATTCAGAAACTGTGTCAATATTGTTCTTATTTTAAAACATCCATTTTTAAATGAATAATGAAAGAAATACACTTAAGATATCCTATCTTGGTAAATCCTTGATATTTTTGAATCACCCATTTTACAAGGATATCTTTTCTTGTCATTTGATGAGAAACAGGCATTTTATTTGATTTTATGACTGTATTTATAGTACATAAGTACAACACTGTGGTCACCAGCTATTTACAAGTTGGTGTCCTTTTATTCCTTTAGTAAACAGACAATTTTTTTAGGTGCTAAGACACCAGATTGAATTTTTACAGAAACATGAAAGCAACCATTTAACTAGCTTTTAGAGCACTGAATTTAATAGAATGTCCAGTCATTTGTATCAGGTGCCCTCCACTCTCCATGGCCCCAAGTGCTACATTTAAAGATATAAACACAATGGAGGAGTTTAGTGAACCAATTCCAATTTACATTTTGTTTCCTCCTACCATTTCTTCTAACAATGTCTTTGAATCCAAGCTGGGCAGTATTTCATGTTTCTATGCCAAAATTGCTCTGGCCTGTCAAAATGTTTTGTGACAACTTGAATAAAGAACCATCAGAGACCCGTTTGAGATGCAGAAGGTTACCTCCAATCTAGCTCCCTTATCGCAAAATCAAACCAAAAAAAAAAAAATGAAAGAAAGAATAAAACGGAGAAGACGGCTCATTCTCCATCTGCCTGCCAATCTAGGAGGTTAACCTATTTTTTCTTCCCTTCTCTCTTTTTCTCTTCCCCCCTCTCCCCTGTACTCCTTTTTCTCTCTTTTCTCTTTCTATCCCCTCTCTCTTTTCTTCTTGTGTTTTTTTTTTTCATGTTCAGCTTTAGTAACAAATGAGCATCTGTCAGTTTTATAAACTGCAACAGTAATTGTTTAAGACAATCAATTTTGGATAAACAATCAACTACAACAGAATAAATCAAGATTTTTAAATCCCATTTTTCCTTTATACATTCTGCTTCTTTTTGTTTGTTATGTGTTTCTTTTAAAAATATAATTCCAAGTTGATGTGATGACATAAGCACAGTTAGGCTGCAGTGTAATACATAAAGAAATATATTGTTCTCCACATAGTAAGATTGAATGAAAAGATTGTTCAGTGGCTTTGTTAAAAAACAATAAAGTTTTTTTTTGAGGATATAGTGTAATTATTTTCATTGCATTGATATAACCAAATATATGCCTATCTATCTTATCTTTGTCTTTAACCAAGTGATTAGATTTGGAATACATTATTGTAATTGATTTAAAGTTGACATAGCATTATCTGTTACCTGCATGCTTCTGGGTGCGTTTTAAGACAATTTTAACCTTTAAGATGATTCTATGTTGTTTGAATCCTGACTACCTTTTCTGAGGTGTATTGGCTACCTCCTCATAGCAGTTAAGAACTTCCAGAGCCTTATAATTGAAAGTTCATATAAACAATTCCTCTTTCAAATTGCTGTCATACATGGTTAGCAGATCCCAGGAATATTGTAAATTTTCTAACTTTATTCTGCACTTTGTACACTTGGCTTCTATTGCCCTTCAAGATGAAGAAGAAACTGTGTCTTTAGTAGATTTCTCTCTGGTTTTGTGATAGCAGTCCCTCACAGTTTGTATTAATTTTATGTATATGTCAACGGTGGTTGGTCTTTAAAAAAATAAATCAAAAGAATAAGTAAGATGTCTAAATGTTTTTAATATTACTGTCAGTGTAGTAGGCTACCTGTAAATGAAATGTCTTCTTTTCCCAGTGTATTAATTTGATTGATTGACTGACTGATAGATTTACAAATGTGTTTCCAAGTCCATTACAAACCTCAGTATGGCTTGAACTATGCCATGATAGCAATGAATTTAATTAAACCTCCAGTCTGATAAGAGTCATGTCAGAGAATTTTGGTGCTGTCTTTTGTTGATTTACTGGAAAAGCAATTCAGTTAGTCACCTATGAGCTGGATCCTATGTTACCTATAGAAGCTTGCAGATAATACCTATACGCCTGCAGACTGAAGTAGTCTGTTAAAACTGCTGTGAATCAGGTGATGTGGAAGCAAGTTCACTGTTCCAAGGAGCACTCTGCATAATGAAATTCCTGGGCTGACTGCACAATAAGTGCTTTGCTTCATCACAGTCATGCTTTCTTACATCATTACAGTTAAATTTCCAGGCACCAAAACCTACATTGACCCTGAAACCTATGAGGACCCAAATAGAGCTGTCCATCAATTCGCCAAGGAGCTAGATGCCTCCTGTATTAAAATTGAGCGTGTGATTGGCGCAGGTAAGGCTGTTGTAGCTTCCTTGTTCAGCTGTTCCATTTAGCCAAGATCGAAAGTCATACATCATAATGACAGGCAAATAATTATACCTCAAGTATAGAACCTTTGCATTTACCTGAAATGTTGGAAGCAATGAGCCTGTACTTGTTTATGAAATCTTAAGAAAAAAAAGTGAAAAAGAAGCATGTGGTGCAGAGAATTGTGTATCTTTTGTCTCTTGTTGGATTTTTAAGATATTGTTCTATTGTAAGCTATTTCATAATAGTTCTGGCCCATCCAATATATGAATTTATATTTAAAATAATTAGAATGTTGTGAATATTGCTGGAATATACATCCTCTGACTTGATTTATCATCTTCCTGCTAAGTGTTCATTTTTATTATTTTTGTTATATTTGTAGCTGTTGTACTGTTTAATTTCATGTAGAAAATTAATATGTATTAATTATTTAAAAGGAAAATTATTTTCTATGTGTACAATGTATCTTCACAGTAATTGTACATTTTTGGATGAAGTCCCTTACATCTAGCAAACCTAGGTACATATGAATTCCAGATTTTTAAATCTTTCAGAAGTATTGGTATTTCAAGTCATGAAAACAATAGCAATATGTAGAATTTGCTAATGTGCCCTTATACTCCAGTAAACAGTGTACATTTTGCAGTGTATTTCAAACCTAAATGTCGTTTCTGAAAGAGTTTTTGTTAAGCCAGTTAAAAAAAAAATAGAAGTTTGTGTAACAGTTTAAAAAAGTTTAAAAGTGTTTTTAAAGAATTTAATGCAGTTACTCTGAGAGAGGAGATATTTCTGTAATTAAAATCCACCTGCCTGTTCTGTTACTTTAGGAGAATTTGGAGAAGTCTGCAGTGGTCGTTTGAAACTCCCAGGGAAAAGAGATGTTGCAGTAGCCATAAAAACCCTGAAAGTTGGTTACACAGAAAAGCAAAGGAGAGACTTCTTATGTGAAGCCAGCATCATGGGGCAATTTGACCACCCAAATGTTGTCCATTTGGAAGGAGTTGTTACAAGAGGTACATACTGACAGTATATTTCATTTACCAAATGGACTGTCAGAAATCAGTGTTATTTCACAGATACTAAAAAATCAAATTGTAAATATACTGCATATTTTTCATGAGTTTTTCTTTGGATGTGTAACTGACTAAAATAGTTTTCTTTTGTGCTACCATATCAGGCAAAAAGTGGATAAATGAATGCAGGTTGAGAATTAAAGAAAAAATTTGATAGATGGAGTGACAGATATTTTCATTTATCTTCAAAAGTCATAAATATATTACAGTTCAGTCTTTCCATTTTCTGTAAAGTGTCATTTACTCTGAGTTTTGTTCACAAAACAGGAGTCAGAAGAACACGTTGACTTTTATTGTTTAATTTTATCAGTCATGACTATGTTCGAAACAGACAGTTAATGACTGTGTTTAGTAGCAGCACTAGAAATGTTAGAAATACTCAGCACTCACCTAGTCAGTCTTTCAAAAGAGCACTAGATATTTTATCTGGGGTGAGAAACAGAATAAATCTGAAGTTTACATTACAGCTTTGGAAGCAACACTTTTTTTCCCCATATATATATTTTTATATATATATATATTTTTTTTTAATTTTAGGGAAGCCAGTCATGATTGTAATAGAATTCATGGAAAATGGAGCCCTAGATGCATTTCTCAGGGTAGGTAACAAAATTATTTTCCCATTCTAAATATACTATGCCTGTTACCAATGTAATTTTCTGAACTTTTCTTTGCAGTGTAAAATGTGAACAGTAGAAACTTGAACAAGTCACAAAATTGTCTTTGAAAAGCAGCTTTAAAAAGTCTTAAGACTGGATTGAGAAAGATATTTTGAGCATTTAAGCAACATAATGTCATTTAAAAATAGTTTCCATTGACATATTACCACAAATACCGAGGATACTGGAAGCCCTGTGATTGGAATACTTGTTGTAGAGTAGCATTTTACTTTTTCAAATTTACAATTATAAATGAAATACAGAGGTAATACGGAGAAAAAGTGAGATAACCATTCAATTATTCAAGTAAGAGGAAGAGAACAGGAAGAGATCATACATGATCTAGAACGGAACATTCAATCCAGGTTAATGAACATGAAGAGGATTTTGACGTGCTGTGTCTTGTTAATATGTATAGCTGTCAGCTTTCTAGAAGAAAGCATCACTTAGCAAATTCGCCTATCCAAACCACTGTCAGCTTGCATCGTATTTGGAATTCAACTGGAGAAATCTGCGGGTTAAAAATAAGTTAGAAATATATGGTGGCCAGTTGGTTGCAAAGAGTTCTCAATCCCATTTATTAGCACATCTACCTCAGGAAATCTGTTGAAAGTAATATTCCTGCCTACAGCACAACAGTGAAAAGTAGAAGATGAAAACAGTCAGCCGGTACAATCCCTTTCTACCTCTTAATTTCTCTATTTTTACTAAAAAATGTTTTCACCCTTCCTTTTTTTATCATTTGGAGAAAAAATCTAATATATGTGTCTTCATCCTTTTATATATTTTTAGACTATTTATGTAAATTTTTAGCAAGTGGGTAAAATGCTTAGTTGTCAGGGATATTTTTTTTAATATTTCATTCCCTAACTTCCTGATGATCTGTGCTTTTATTTTGGGGCTTCCCTGATAGCCCAGTTGGTAAAGAATCTGTCTGCAATGCAGGAGACCCTGGTTCGATTCCTGGGTTTCTGCTGGAGAAGAGATAGGCCACCCACTTCAGTATTCTTGGGCTTCCCTTGTGGCTCAGCTGGTAAAGAATCTGCCTGCAATGTGGAAGACATGGATTCGATCCTTGGGTTGGGAAGATCCTCTGGAGAAGGAAAAGGCTACCCACTCCAGTATTCTGGCCTGGAGAATTCCATAGACTGTATAGTCTGTGAGTTCACAAAGAGTTGGACAGGACTGAGCAACTTTCACTTTCACTTTCCCTAACTTTGACTTAAAAATGAGCATATACTTTTGGATTTGCATGCTTTGAAGCTATTAATAATACCAGTTACATATCAATATAAATAAATGATTACTAGAACTCTATTTTATATTATTTGACTATCAGGTTAAATCAGTACCTATTGTTTTTTCATAAATGTCTATATTATATAGAAAATTAAGTAGTAATTCCTCTTATATGACAGAAAATCACTTATGTGCAGACATTTTTCATGGTAATTTTTTTCTCTTCTCAAAGTATGGTTAACTGGACTTTCATTTTTGTCTTCCTGTAGAAACACGATGGGCAATTTACAGTCATTCAGTTAGTAGGAATGCTGAGAGGAATTGCTGCTGGAATGAGATATTTGGCTGATATGGGATATGTTCACAGGGACCTTGCAGCTCGCAATATTCTTGTCAACAGCAATCTTGTTTGTAAAGTGTCAGATTTTGGCCTGTCCCGGGTTATAGAGGACGATCCCGAAGCTGTCTATACAACGACTGTAAGAAAAAGTCTATTACTGCACCTCTTCATATTCCTGCCAATTTTCCTACCAAGAAAGCAGGGCTTAAAAATACAAAACGAAACAGGAGAAAAGAGGCAAATTGATCTCTACCTTTGTTTGTTGTGACTTTTTTTTCCTTTTGGAAGAATCATCATCGCTTTTACAGTCTTCACATAGACTAAGAGGAGAAGTAATAGGAATGTCAATAGCTTATTTCATATTGGGATGCTAATATATATAATATACATATACAGCATTTGGTTACTAGAGGTCATCGTTGTAGCAAAAAACAATAATCCCACTTTTTAATCAAGATTTTAAGAAAACATTAACTATGCTAATTATTGTAAATTTGCAAGATTAGAAAAAGGGAAAATATATGAGGATTTACTTGTATACTATTATTCCAATATTTCTTTCCATTTTAGTAGTTATTTTACCTGATTTGTCATTGTCTTTTTGAGTAGACTCTGGCTGTACAACCACATAAGTTCATAATTGATTTGCCTTAGAATTGAAAATTTAACCATGACATTTAAAAAGCAAGTTAGTAACTTTAACTACACTTGGAGAAATTCAAGATGAATAGACCCGATACTGCTGAATTGTCAACAAAATACACAGGCATTTAGCTTAGCCTTATGGTTCTACTATAAATGATTTATATGTCATTATATATATCTAAAATGTCAATTTCTTTTAATACAGGGTGGAAAAATTCCAGTAAGGTGGACAGCACCTGAAGCCATCCAATACCGGAAATTCACATCAGCCAGTGACGTATGGAGCTATGGAATAGTCATGTGGGAAGTTATGTCTTATGGAGAGAGACCTTATTGGGACATGTCAAATCAAGATGTAGGTGTTATACTCCTTAAACAGAAAGGATTTAACACATGAATATTCATTTTATGGGAACATGTAGGTAATGGCTTATAAGAAGAAACTTTTACAGTTCTAAAAAACATGGTTGCTGCGTTTTCACGATTACTACCACAAATTACCACACTAATTACTGTAAATTAGTGGTTCGACTAATTTTCTTTTGTCTTCCTTTTGAAGAGTTGCTTTTTCTTTTTCATTTAAATTCTCTGGACATAATAGAAGCCGGAAAAGGATATTTCTTTAATAAGAGTAATGATGCCGATCTTGCCCAGCTGTAGTGAGAGACTCACCTGAGTAAAAGATTCATTTATGGAGGAGAGAGAAGGAAGGCTGTGCTCTTTTGTCTTTGAAGCTTATCTTTCTCTTGCTTTTAATTTCCTGATAAAATCTGTTTAAATTATGTTGTTGGTTGATTTAGTTAAGTTTTAATTTCATGAGATAACCTAAATTTAACAACCAATATGTGTTTCATAGAAATATTTTAGAATATAATCACAATGGGAATATCTTGAGAAATTTCTTTTAAAAATACGACTTATTAAATGTGTATCCTGTTAACCTTTGAGAAGAGAAACTGATGATAGTTCTCGGGTGTGTACATCTCACTCCAAGAGACCATTTATAAAACAATATAGCATAAGGGCTTCCCTGGTGGCTCAGATGGTAAAGAATCTGCATGCAATGCAGATAGACCTGGGTTCAAGCCATGAGTCAGGAAGATCCCCTGATGAAGAGAATGGTAACCCACTCCAGTATCCTTGCCTTGAGAATCCCAAGGACAGAGGAGCCTGGCGGACTACAGTCCATGGGGTCAGAAAGAGTTGGACACGACTGAGTGACTAACGTAACAACAATAGCATAAGTGCAACTAAATATTTACTTCTGTAAGTTGAATTTTATAAAGTTAACATTTTTGTAAGGCAGAAACTTACAAATATTGTCTGATTCATAAGCCTTTATTGAAAATGTGCATGAAATTTAGGTAAAAGTAGAGTGAGTATAAAATCTAGGAAGGTACCCTGCATTAAACTAGAAATATGGAGAAGACCTTGGTTCACAGCTGAGGAGAGAATTCACCAAGGGAACACTTTGGAAAGTGCAGAAACAAAGGCTTAGTGAAATGTGTGTGGACCAGCTAAGTAGAGTCACTACCCTGTAACAGAAATACATACATTATTAGTGATCTGAAATGAAGATTGTATGCATGTGCTAAGTCGCTTCAGTCATGTCCAAATCTGTGACCCTATGAACTCTGTCCATGGGATTCTCCAGGCAAGAATACCAGAGTGTGTTGCCATGCCCTCCTCCAGGGGATATTCCCAATCCAGAGATTGAACCCGCGTCTCTCAAGTGTCCTGCAAAAGGCAGGTTCTTTACCTCGACCTCCACCTGGGAAGCCCCTGAAATGAAGATTAGGTTGGGGCAAACTGACAAAAAAAAAAAGTGTTTTAAGGAGTTTGGAAATGATAAGCATGCATGCTCTTGAAGAATAAAGTAAAAAAAATAAAATAACTGGTGCTTGAAGAAAGTCTATATTACCATTGAGAAGAAGCATGTGACAAGCAAACCAGTTTGAAATACTGAATTCTTGAGATATTATAAACATGTGTAACAACAGAAGCTGACTAAAGTTAAAACTGAGTTATTTTTCAAAAATAGACCATAATCGTTGTTATATAAAATCAGTATCGTTTTTTTCTTATTTTAGAATTTNAATAAAATAACTGGTGCTTGAAGAAAGTCTATATTACCATTGAGAAGAAGCATGTGACAAGCAAACCAGTTTGAAATACTGAATTCTTGAGATATTATAAACATGTGTAACAACAGAAGCTGACTAAAGTTAAAACTGAGTTATTTTTCAAAAATAGACCATAATCGTTGTTATATAAAATCAGTATCGTTTTTTTCTTATTTTAGAATTTTCCCTATCAAGTTTCTATGTTTCTTAAAACTAGTAAGTTATTTTTAGACAACTAAAATCAGATTGTTTGTTGGAAAGGTGATTTTCAGTACTTTTTTAAAATTTCTGCACTGGCTAAAAAATTCACAGCCAAAAGAAGGAGAGGTTTGAAAAAATCATTTACTATTTTGAGTTGAATAATGACATAAAACTTTTTTAATGGAAGTTTCTTTTTTTTGGTTTTGGATTTTTGAAGATAAAAGTCTGAATGATGAGTCCGTTTGGCAGAGGCAAAGTTGTTAATATTTGACAGGTCTCAGTGTCAAAGATTTCATGGACTGTCAAAATGTGGGCAAACAAATCCTTGGGGCAGAGAAAGAGAAATATTTACATTCCCTAGACACTCAGTAGAGTTTCATTTCTTTTGACACCTTCCTTCTATACTAGATTCAAACATAAAGGAATGACAGAAATATAAGATAACTTTAAATTTAAAGTTCACTTAACTTCTGAAAACAAATAAGAGAAATGGTTAAGAAAAAAGAAATCTTCTATTTTAGATTTAGAATTCCCATCTGTTTTTATTGAAAATTAAATATCATAAATATGTATTTTGTCTGTCAAGTGTTAATATTTTTACTGATCAAATGAACTTTTAAGAGCACAGTTTAATTCTGACCTAGAACATTAAGCACCATCTTTCTTCTTTTTTTTCAATTGCAAAGGTCTGAATTATTAAATTATTAAATTTAAACACAAGAGATTACCTACACAGTTCAGGTTTTATAGAATGATAAAAATTTAAAAGAATGATATTAACATTCTTCTTAAAGGATAATATTATTTTATACTTATGTTAAACTGCTATTTGAGCAATTATATATTTCATTTTCAATATACAAATGGTGGAACAAACTTGAATTTAAAATAACAAATTCCGCTTTAGTAAAAATAATTCTCTAGAGAAAGCTTTTTTGCTTGGAGTCTCCAGGTAGGAGACTGTGGAGAGACTTAAATGATCTACCAACTCCTCGATGTCTCTGGAAATCCTCTGTTTATGTGACTATATTTTATTTTTCTGAAAAGTATGCTTCTATCAATTCTTCAGCAATATTAATATTTTAAATATTAGATGGATTGAAATACTCAAATCACTTTATATGATTTAAATTTAGTTGCTAGAAATTTGTCAAGGATTTTATAAAACCCTCAAATTTTCAAATACCTTGGATTATAAGAGACTTTTTTAAGACAGGAGAAACAAGATAAATCAAGACCTAAGTTGATAATTAAGTTTGTCAGGAACTGCACAAACTCTAAGCTGAAAACTAAACAAAGTGAGGTTTCTGTGGTTGCTCTGAAGAAATCAAAAAGGGGGTGCTCCTTATTAGTAGGGGGCTTCCCAGGTGACACTAGTAGTAAAGATTCCACCTGCCAACGCAGGAGATGCAAGCTATATGGGTTTGATCCCTGGGTCAGGAAGATCCCCTGGAGGAGGGCAAGCATGTGGACAGAGGAGCCTGGCAGGCTACAGTCCATGGAGTCACAGAGAGTCCAATATAAATAAAGTGCCTGAGCACGAAGTCCCTTAGTATCCATAGGATATTGGATCCAGGACCCTGGCAGACACTAAAATCTGTGAACACTCAAGTCCCTTATATAAAATGACATTGTTTTTTCACTAAACTTATGAACACCCTCCTGTATACTTTAAATTCTCTCCAAATTACTTATGGTGCCTAATACAATATAAATATTATGTAAATAGGTATAAATACAATGTAAATGCTGTACAAATAGTAATCGGCATGTGGCATATTCAAGTTATGCTTTCTGAAATGTTCTGATTTTCCTTTTGCTTTTTGAGTATTTTTACCCATGGATGCAGAATCTGAAGATGCAGTCTCAGGATATGGAGGGTGACTGTGTTGTAAAATCAGTGAGGTAGACAGTTGCAAGGGGGCTTTGGCCACAATCTATACAGGGGAATGAACAAGACCATGTCGGGAAAAATGATATGCTTGTGTATGAAGATACCTACACCCAAATGGTTCCAAATAGGACAAGGAGTGCATCAAGGCTGTATATTGTCACCCTGCTTATTTAACTTATATGCAGAGTACATCATGAGAAACGCTGGGCTGGAGGAAGCACAAGCTGGAATCAGGATTGCCAGGAGAAATATCAATAACCTCGGATATGCAGAAGACACCACCCNCCATAAGGGTGGTGTCATCTGCATATCTGAGATTATTGATATTTCTCCCGGCAATCCTGATTCCAGCTTGTGCATCTTCCAGCCCAGTGTTTCTCATGATATATTCTGCGTATAAGTTAAATAAGCAGGGTGACAATATATGGCCTTGATGTACTCCTTTTCCTATTTGGAATAATTTTAGTAATAATACTGTAATACATCTCGGCAAGCAAATGAGTTTGTTTTCCGTTATTTCTTTATTTCTGTAGTAAAGAAGTATCCCCTGATGGATAAGTAAGTGTTCCCTTACAATGTCATTTACCCTGATCACTTCATATTCTTCTAGGAATGATCTATATTAGAAATTGCTGTAAATGTGCTTCTTTTGTTCTTTGACTCTTATTAGAATACTAAGACAAGATCTAGACAGATAAATCCAAGGGGGTGCTGGTAATTTTACAAAAAAGTTGTTCCAAATGTATTCCATGGATAATTACATAATGCTTTAAGAAGTGTAGGATCAGGGATCTTAGTGTGTGTTTTTTGCTGTTTCTGAGAATATGTAACTGTTTGCAACAGTGCACTTTTTGTTTTCCCAGTTGGAAATATAAGCAGCTCTTAACAGCATCAGCTCTGGTCAGACAGCCTATGTCAAATCCTGTCCCTTCTCCCAACAGTTCTATGATGTTTTCTGTGCTTAACTTCTCAGCACCTCTAATTCTTTGTCTCTGGAATCAGTATAATAATACTTGCCTAATAAGGTTTCTGTAAAGATTGAATGAGATAATTAAAACAGTGCTAATCATATAGCAAGAATTCAATAAATATTTACTATGATTCTTGTATCCTTAAAAGATAAGTTGTTTTTCTAGCAGGCTAACCAAATAAAACCTGCAGAGCCTCAAAGCTTCAATCCTGTCTGAATCATCATCCCATGAGGTGGGTTTATCTTCAACAGGCTTGCCTTGAATTATGACAAAACTGCCTTCCCACTGGTCCAGCCATAAAGAACCTGCCTTCCAATACAGGAGATGTGAGTTCGATCTCTGAGTCAGGAAAATCCCCTGGAGAAGGAAATGGCAGTGGCAACCCAATCCAGTATTCTTGCCTGGGAAATCCCATGGACAGAAAAGCTTGGCATGCTACAGTCCGTGGGGTCTCAAAAGAGTCAGATACAACTTACTGACTGGACAGCAACAACATGCTATATAGAGGCCAAGATTCCCAGCATGCATCTCTGATGCCTCTGTAGGTAGGAGCATGATTGTTAATGGGAACTTTAGGATCCCTAAATCTTTGCCAGTTGAGAACATCTCTTATTTTAAATGTTCTATTTTGCTTCTGCTCCTTCAAAAATATGTAAACCACTGTTTTTGAGGGCCAGAAGTTTCATTTTGTATTGACAAATGTTCTCTGTTATAATAGGACATTATTGACATCATAGAAATTGTCGAATTTCTGTAATGCAGTAGGATAACTACAGAAGCTCTTTAACTCTTTCATTCCTGTAAGAGTTACTTAATAGTACTCTACATTATTCATTGGCACAAAGATTTTAAGACTATACGGTGCTCAAAGCCAAAGGACTCTAATTGGAGAGCCATTGAAGAGTATTATGTTAGGAGAATCATGATAAGGTTTAGATGTACTTTTAAAAGATTATTTAGAGGGAAATGAGAAAGGAAAGATTTTTCTACTTGCTTTGTTCTTTTCAGGACTTCTGAGAAAAATCTACAAGTGGAAAATAGGAGGTGGTAGAAAATGATAAACACTGCCCTAGTCTTATGAGTCTGGGGATAAAGTCCTGTAAATTCAGAAAAATACTGTATATATTCAAATACAAGCAACCTCAAATATGAGGAAAGCCACTCTTCCCAGTTAAAAAAAAATGCTCCCCCCACAGTTGTTTGTTATTTGGTCATTTTAAATATATAAAGTTTTGCTAGTTATTTACTTATTCACAACTTGAGCCGCTGTTTAAATAACTTAATCCAGCTTTCCAAAGCACATTATTTTTACTTTTATCTAACTTGTTTAACATAGAGCAGTTTTGAGTCCTAGAACAGTGATGTCCCTGGAGTATTATACAAAGCCACATGAAATTCTTTGCAGTTAAAAGTTTTTTTTTTTAATTGAATTCCTCCTACAGTTAAATATTTGTGATCTTTGCAGAGTTCCCATGTGTGTATGTTTTCTAGTGTGCTTTTTAAAAGGATATTTTACAGGAATTTTTGCAATGATATCCAGCATTTGTAGTTATAGAGTCATAAATAGGAAAAAATTTTAAATTCAGTTCTATGACTTTCATTAGCATTCAGTATCAATACTGATTAAAGTGACTAAAGGCCAAGGTGTTTTTTCCATAGCTTTTATTCAAAATAAAGCACTGAAGGAAAAATCCCATAATGCGAGATTTTGTAAAGACTACCACATAACTATGGGAAAATGGCTCCATTGTTACAAGAATATATATGTGTGTGTATATTTTTCCTTTGTGTTATGTTTTAATCTATTACATTTGCGGTATTTTCTACAATACTTCTTCCTATCCCTCCAATACCAATTTAATTAAACAAATATAACGTAACATTTTAAAAATTGCTATTTGCAAAATTAATAATAATTTTTAGGGTAAATCATATTTGAAACAAAAATACATAAGCAGAATTAATTTACACTAACCCACTAACCTAATTTTCAGAATAAAGCCATTTCCAATTACAGCACTGTACAAGATCCATGTTGTTGTTGTTTAGTTGCCGAATAATGTCCGACTCTTTGAGACTCCACGGACTGTAGGCCACCAAGCCCTTCTGTCCATGGGATTCTTCTCCAAGCAAGAGAAATGGAGTGGGTTGTCATTTCCTTCTCCAGGGGATCTTCCTGACCCAGGGATCAAACCCATGTCTCCTGCAGACAAATTCTTTACCACTGAGCCACCAAGGAACCCCCAAAAAGTTGCAGCAAGATCCATGTACATATATGAAAAAAATGCTTCTATCATTTGAATATATTGTATTTAGGAAGCAATATCATCAGAAAGTGGTCACTAATATACATATAAGAAAGTCTAGATTATTCGCACTTCAGCTTTTCTGACTGGGATGACTGGAAATATTGTTAATTGAAAGACTAAGAGCTTTGGGGAAAAGGTGAAAAAAAAATCAATTTTAATAAAGTGTGAGGTTACTATGGAAAGTCCAAGGGAAGGTGTCTAGTAAACTGGTGGACCTACCACCTAGTGATCAGGGAGAATTTGGGATGAGGATTTTATATTTATGAAAACTTTCAAAAATTACTATATTAAGTTTATCTCTTTAACTTTTAAACTTTATCAGTTTGCATGTATAAATTTCCCTTAAAGAAAAGTGAACACTGTGGTTCTTATACTAAAGATTTCCTTTAAAAATTGTTAATGCTAGCTACTTTGCTTATTCCATCTTACAACCTCTTATATTTAAATGTGCTATTTTTGAATGTCAGAAAGCATCTGAAAGATATATTTTCCTGCAAACAATAAGTTCATCAACATTTCTTAAAGCCAGCTTTTGTCTGCCTACTTTAGTCCTATTTTCTTCAAAAACTCAGGATTACCTCTTTTTTTTCAGTCATTTTTTTCCTACATTTCTACTATTTTTATGTTATCATGGAAAGATTTGTTAATCCCCCTTGAATAATATTTTGATTTTTTTACAGGTCCTTATTTTGTTTTTATTTTTCTTTTTGCCTTCCTATTATTTTCCCTTTGCTGCTCAGATTTGTAACAATTTCTGATTTTATGAGAAGTTTAAATGACTGTGTCATGAGAATGGTCTGCATACATCATTGGTTTGAAAACCTCCATTTTTTTTTTTTTTAATTTAGAGTTCAGTCATTAGGAAAAATAATAGTTTGGATAGATTTTATATATATATTTTGAATATGCCTATTTTAAAGCACAACTGTGAGGACTGTGTCTTCTGTATTGCTCAAAAATTCTGCTTTGGAATAGGCTTATCAGTGGTGAAGTTTACAAAATTGCACCTGGTACATACAGGTGATTTTGAGTAAGGACAGTAAACAATAGAAATCTTTGTATATTGTATTGACATAATTTTCATAGAATCTATCTTAAGGACTTGGCTTTTTTTTTTTTAATCTTAAAAAAAAAGCTTTTGAAGTGATAGAAAGGATGTTTTGTATAGAATAAATAATGACATTTTAATAGGCATTCCCTTTTGTAATAGGGGATATTTGAAAGATACTTTTATGAAGACTCATTTCCACATATAGCAGATTGTGTTCACCTCTCTTTAGTTATGAGAGGTTGCTGACCCTTTTGAGCTTCTATATTTCTCTGTTACTGAGAACCCTAATCTCTTAGGGATATGATTTTGTGGTACAAACTTTCTGTATGATTTTTCCTATAGTCCAGTTGATTACTAAAAGTTATGTAACTATAAATTATGATAATTGTATATCTACACAGATAAATAAAAGCACTGCAAAAGAAAAAAAAAAATCTACTTTTGCTTTCCACTTAAACAAAAAGCCCAAGTCTAAATAAATAATTTTTGGACTGATTGCCATGCACAATGTTTATGAAAGCTTATTTTATACTACCATTCAAAGCTTCTTAAGTTCTTATTATGTATAAATAGACAGTAATGTGCTGATGAAGTTGAACAGCCAGGCTCTCTGAGTGGGCAAACTCTGATTTGTAACCTTTTCCTATTTCCTGGTATAACCCTTTCTCTACTCGGTGCCCCAAGGGTGGTTTCAATCTGCCTGTTTGAGGTCACTGGACTCAGAGTTGAGAAGTGATCCAATAGCTTTATGAACAATACAAATCAGTTCTAGAAAAAAACTGTATCTTGTAACACTATACACTCCATAAGCATATGAGCTGAATATTATTTAAAACAATAGTGTACTTGGAGCTTTTTCTGTCATAGTACATTCACATATTTGGATGTCTTGTTGAAATAATATCATTTGAACTCTGCAGAAAGTGAAACTTTCAGGGCAGGACTACTTCGGGGTAACTCAGAACTGCTTTTTACAACTTGAGGAATTCATAAATGTACAGAAAAATATGTACATGCACAGCTATATACAATAAAATCATTCCATAACATCTTCCCTTTTGAAAACCTCTGGGATGACATTAAAAATTTTTCCATCTGTTGCACCCTGGGTGAACTTAATTGCTGCTCCCTATTGCTGAATTAACTAGGAAATGTCATCATACCCCCCACTTCATGTACCCCTTAATAACATGCTTACTATTCATGGATGTTTTGGGAAAAAAAGAAAAGGCAGTCTTTCACATAGCAGTGTGCTTTACTCTTATGTGGATAAATCACTTTGCCTCCCGGGCAGTTTATTTTATTCTAGTTGAACCTCAGTCAGTAATATTTTAATATCCTTTTGGCTATTAGGTTATAAAGGCAATAGAAGAAGGTTATCGTCTGCCAGCACCCATGGACTGCCCAGCCGGTCTTCACCAGCTGATGCTGGATTGTTGGCAGAAGGAACGTGCTGAAAGGCCAAAGTTTGAACAGATAGTTGGAATTCTAGACAAAATGATTCGAAACCCAAATAGTTTGAAGACACCCCTGGGAACATGTAGTAGGTAAGAAATAGCTAAGGAAATGAAATCTAGGAGAAATTCAAACATTCACATGAACCATTTATCTCCACAGCTCCATCCCAACAGCATACTGACATTTGTGTTAAATTATTCAAGTTCATAATAAATTTATTATTTTAATAGAAGTTAATTTTTTTTCTTTTCAGATGGCTTAACTTTAGTTAAATCAATGTGAAAGAGACTAATTATTATTACTTTTTGAAAAGTTTAGAATCAATATCACTTATTGATATGATCAAAATCATATTGATATGATTTTCTAAAATCATCATTTTAGAAAAACTTCTCAACTGGATGTGTGTGATTTAGTGACATTTTACATTTTCAAACCATTGCTATTACATGTATTTTTATTGCTGTTGCCTTAGTTTATTATTTTATTATTATTATTATATCCATACTGTCTGTTGGATTGTTTGGTTTCAAGTTTAATAGTAAAAGGATTCCATGAAATTAAAGTTTATAAACGTAATTCAATACATGATTTAAGAAGTATGCTCATTAAAAAGAGCCTAACCACCCCATTTATATTTTACACTTGGCTTGCTCCATGGTAATGTAGATTAGTAGTTGTTCAGCTCCAGTTGTCAGGTAAACCTGTTGCACTGTATCTATAGTGTAGTCAGACCCTTATGAAGGAGCATGAACTCACAAGGTGCTTACAAGAGTCCCATTAGTACAGTGGGTGCATTATGTTCTCAAGAGCACCCTCTGAGAAAGTCTGTGTTTTCTTTACTCCCAGTTAGTTTCAGAGAAGCAGATTAACAAATATTTACTGGTTACAAATATTGTTGGCTGTACTTTGAAAAATACATGGAAGATACTATCTGCTAGACATTGTATCTAAATTAAATAGAAATTATGGAGTTCATAGTTGTTGTTTTTTAATTTATTTCATTGAAGTATATTTCATTTACAGTGTTGTGTTCATTTCTGCCTTATAGCAAAGTGACTCAGTTATACATGTATATACATTCTTTTTAATATTCCTTTCCATTATGATTTATCACAGGATATTGAATATAGTTCCCTGTGCTATACTGTAGGACTTTGTTGCTTATCCATTTGGAGTTTGTAGTTATTGGCCAACCTTTACACATTAGATTTTTATTAGCATATCTGTTTGTTACTATAACATCAATTAAAATATATAATTTTATTTCATATATCCTTATTTTTCTGGGGGCCAAGACATGCTTTCTTTAGTAATTCATGGAAATATTTGCTTTCCTTTTTTATTCTCACCCAGGCCAATAAGCCCTCTTTTGGATCAAAACACTCCTGACTTCACTACCTTCTGTTCAGTTGGAGAATGGCTACAAGCTATTAAGATGGAAAGATATAAAGATAACTTCACAGCAGCCGGCTACAACTCCCTTGAATCAGTGGCCAGGATGACTATTGAGTAAGCTTCACCTTCTAAAATTATCCTTGAGAATGTATCAGGTCAATTCAAGCATTATACATTAGGTCATCTTCCATCTATTAAAGACATATGAACTCAAAAGCAGGAAGAAAATTATCTAAGTGCATACCATGTCCCAGGCATTTTTCTAATCAGACTTCTGAACACATGTTATCTTTTCAACCTTCATGGCAATAATTTTATTAGATCAGTAGTTTTACACACAACAAGGCTAATGCTCAGAGAATTTAAATATTTGCCCTAAACTGGCTCAGTAGCTTAGTGGTATCTAATTTGTCTCCATAGTCAGTTCTGCACATCAACAAGTGAGACTTCATCTTTTATTATTTAGATTCCCAGTCACTGGGGAAATTCTCTCCATTGCAAAAGAGAATTTTTTTTCATCATGTTNTCAATTAAAATATATAATTTTATTTCATATATCCTTATTTTTCTGGGGGCCAAGACATGCTTTCTTTAGTAATTCATGGAAATATTTGCTTTCCTTTTTGATTCTCACCCAGGCCAATAAGCCCTCTTTTGGATCAAAACACTCCTGACTTCACTACCTTCTGTTCAGTTGGAGAATGGCTACAAGCTATTAAGATGGAAAGATATAAAGATAACTTCACAGCAGCCGGCTACAACTCCCTTGAATCAGTGGCCAGGATGACTATTGAGTAAGCTTCACCTTCTAAAATTATCCTTGAGAATGTATCAGGTCAATTCAAGCATTATACATTAGGTCATCTTCCATCTATTAAAGACATATGAACTCAAAAGCAGGAAGAAAATTATCTAAGTGCATACCATGTCCCAGGCATTTTTCTAATCAGACTTCTGAACACATGTTATCTTTTCAACCTTCATGGCAATAATTTTATTAGATCAGTAGTTTTACACACAACAAGGCTAATGCTCAGAGAATTTAAATATTTGCCCTAAACTGGCTCAGTAGCTTAGTGGTATCTAATTTGTCTCCATAGTCAGTTCTGCACATCAACAAGTGAGACTTCATCTTTTATTATTTAGATTCCCAGTCACTGGGGAAATTCTCTCCATTGCAAAAGAGAATTTTTTTTCATCATGTTTGTATCAAACATTAAAAAATCTCAAAGTTTTATTATCTAAGTACATTATGAAATTCAGTATGATCACTTTCTGAGAAGTTCAAGAAAGCTTAATTCAATTAACCATAATAAGAATTTAACTTAAGCTTTGAAAGTTATGTGATTGATTGACTCATTTGTTTAACCTGAAGAATGACCTGATTTAAAAAAATTTGAAATTGCTATGAAGGGGGAGTATAAAGAACTAAATTTTTCTTTCCAGCCCCATCACTGATTATGTAGAAATATTTAGTATCTCTGGACCTCAGCTACCTTAGCTGCAGCATAACTCTTATGGGCAATGCAGTTTATCTCAGTCAGTGTGTTTAAAAGTGGGAAACAGTTATGAAGGTTCTATTAGCAGGATGCTATTTATGTACTGTTGTGAGAAGTGTTTCACATTTTTTTCACATAAGAAGAAAACTGGCAATCATGTAGTCTTTCCTGGTATGTTAGGAAATGGCACATACGTGAATTTTGGCATGTACCTGCTCTCTTAGTTGGTTTTCTGCTAAGCACCAAGTGGGTAGCACTGATGTATTTACACCTGCCTCTCCAAAGCAGTCTACTCCCCTGAAAAACTGTGCTTCTCAAAGTCTTATTAGCCCACGGCTGGGACATACCACAATACTCTATGTTGCTATATTTTAACTACTTGTAGATACCTAAGCTCAGTCATTTGACCTAGTAGGAGAGGTCTGTAGCACAGTCCATACACAGATACAGCTGATTTATGGCAAATTTAAACTATCAAACACAGGTATTGTACACTTTAAGAAATTTTTTTTTCCCAAAATGTAGTCAAATGATTGAACTAAAGTAAGAATACAAGCAATAATATGCTCAGAATTACAACATGCTAATTAACTCAGATAATACTTTGCTTGATGATTCTTGATCTTGTAGAACCAAAAAATGTTTCCATTCATACTGTATCATAGTTTAACAATTAAACATTTTAAACTTCATATAGGCTTAAGAATACTACATTTCAAATAATATTTCCTAACCTTACCTTATAGCTGGCTCAGCAGTAAAGAATCTGCCCAAAATGCAGGAAATGCAGGAAACGTGGGTTCCCTGGGTCAGGAAGATACCCTGGAGTAGGAAATGACAACCCACTCCAGTATTCTTGCTTGGAAAATCCCACAGACAGAGGAGCCTAGCAGGCTACAGTCCATGGGGTCGCAAAGAGTCAGACATGACTGAGCAGACACGTATATGTAACTTTACCTTAAGTTAAAAATAATTTTAGGACTCTGATACTCTCTTTTCTTTTGAAAGCTGCCAAAATATGCCATAATGTGAAAACCACAAGTTACAGAACAATTTACACAATATGGCCCTATTTGTGTGCAATATTAAGTATGCATACATATATGCTTATGTACAACAAGAAAAAATGTATATACACATATATAGAGAGACACAGAAACACACACACACACACACACACGAAGATACCATCCCAAGAGGCTCTAAAAATGGAATATAGGATACTAGAAATGAAACTTTTGCTTCTATAAAGACTTGAAATAAGGACAGGGAATTTAGGAAAATATTCTTGTCCCAGCTCTACCTTGAATTTGTTGTGGGACCTCAGTTTCCTTATATTGAAAGTGAAGGGTTGAACTTTATGGTCTCTAAGTTTCTTTCAGTTCAAAAATTGTAAAACTTTACTTTTCTGTCATCAATTTGATTTTACTGATGTTGGATTACCTTGTATTTGAGGCATCCACAGTCAGAACCTTGGGGAATATCTATTTAATTAGAATGACAGGTTTTTTTTTTTAATTTTGTTCTCTTTTATTCCAAAGAGTACTACAGACTTGTAGAAAAAAAAAAAAACAGAATTAAAACTGTATAGAAGATACTTTCTTATATAAAAGGTCAAATCAGTTTGAAAATAACTTATTATTGACACATTGAGAGCCTGAGCAGTAGATTTTTACAAAGGAGAATGTGGATGCAGGTTGCCAATCCAACCCAGTGAAGAAATAGAATCCTAATATCCAAGAACTCTAAGATCCTGTTCCCCTAAGATAAACAGATTAATTAAAAAGTTAATGACAGTTGAGTATGAAATAAAATGTTTGTATGGTAACAATAAAATGCATTTGTCTTTTTCAGGGATGTGATGAGTTTAGGGATCACACTGGTGGGCCATCAGAAGAAAATCATGAGCAGCATTCAGACTATGAGAGCGCAAATGCTCCATTTACATGGAACTGGCATCCAAGTGTGATAAGCGTTTCTCCCTTATGAGGGAGTTTATGGACCACAAGAGAACAGTACTGGCCTTCAGTATATGCATAGAATGCTGCTAGCAGACAGTTGATGTCCTGGGTCCTTCCTACAGTGAACTGAAGATTTAAGAAGCACCTATAGACTTGAACTCCTAAGTGCCACCAGAATATATAAAAAGGGAATTTAGGATCCACCACCGGTGGCCAGGAAAACAGCAGTGACAATAAACAAAGTACTACCTGAAAAACATCCAAACACCTTGAGCTCTCTAACCTCCTTTTTATCTGATAGACTTTTTAAAATGTACATAAAGAATTTAAGAAAGAATATATTTGTCAAATAAAATCATGATCTTATTGTTAAAATCAATGAAATATTTTCCTTAAATATGTGATTTCAGACTATTCCTTTTTAAAATCATTTGTGTTTATTCTTCATAAGGACTTTCTTTTAGAAAATTGTTTATAGCTTGGACCTTTTTAGTGTTAATCTGTGACACATTACTACACTGGGTACCTTTGAAAGACTCTCAATTTTAAAAAGAAATAGCATGATTGAAGATATATCTCTGTCAGAACATTGGTATCCCTTTTATGTCATTTAATTTTGTTTAATCAGTGCTGTTTTGATATTGTTTGCTAATTGGCAGGTAGTTGAGAAAATGCAAGTTGCCAAGCTCTCTGATATTTTTTAAAAAGAAATTTTTTTGTAAAGATCTTACAACACTATCTTTTCAATGAAAATAGCAATAATGATCCATAAATACTATAAGGCACTTTTAACAGATTGTTTATAGAGTGATTTTACTAGACAGAATTTAATAAACACTCAAATTGTAGGTTTATGATTATATACAAAAAAGATAAGGCACTTCATCTAAAGAATGTTGGTGAAGGCAAATCTCTGAAAGCAAGAACTATCCAGTGTTAACTAAAATTTAATCTGAGCACATCACGATTTTTTCAATATCAAAACATTTAGGAAATTTAGGAGAAATAGTTGGCATATATTTTATATCCTATTCTGTTTAATGCAGTCCAAACATTAAAGGGAAGAAATAAGTTTTATGTTAGAACTCTGAAGCATGATAAAAGGGGCAGTTCACAATTTTCACCTTTCAAAAACAAAGTTGCTGCACAGAGTATCACCATTGCAGTGTAAAATGAAAAAAAAAAGTACTTTTATTTGTGAACACTGATGTGAGAAGTTTGTTTAATGAAAGAACTCTTTTTACCACGTCAGGAAGAGGTGAAGGATCTGGCTTTTTTTAAAGCTTTATTTATTAAACCATGTTATTTGATTACTGTGTTAGAATTTCATAAGCAATAATTAAATGTGTCTTTATAGCTATTTCAGGAATGTATACCTATTGTGAGTAATGCTTTCAAAAGTTAGGAAAATCATGAACTACCCCAGAATTGAACTGTTGTATTTCCAAAGAAAATTGGGCTGTTTATAATAATTATTTTAATAGAGAAAGATCCCAGGGATCGGTCATAATTGGTCTTGTTTGATAATGTGGGCACCCACAAACAAACAAATAACGGAAACAAAACCTGTAAATGTTCCTTTGTAAAACTTGTAAATTTTATTTATACTGTCTTGTTTTGTACACACATTTCTCTGTAGTGAGCTCTGAATACATTGAAAATGCACTATATTTTTCTATTTTACTTGCAGAGCATCACAAAAGAACAGGTATTTTCAGTGCTACATAATGTGTTTTCCCACATTTAGGACCAAAGATGGCTATAGAAAAACTCAAACTGATTGCTTCCCAAGCCCCTCCCCACCCCCTTTTTTTCCTTTTAAATCACTGTACAGTGTTATTTGATATTTTAATTTATTTTTTGATTGACTAGAAAAAATCATTTTAATTTCACTAAAATGTTTTTTGTCCCTAAGGAAAAATAATCTGTAAAATAATTTTAATTAGCGTAATACAGTCACCTAGACACTTCCATTTGTAATCTTTGTAATAGACTGTAAATATATTTTTGGAACTATAACACAATGTGCTTGAGGGTTATTTTTCAGTGTCTGCAGTGTATACAAGTGTTTATACTAAGTACAGCACTTTACAATTCTAATCAGTAGCATTGGCCTTTGTGAGAATGAGTGAAAGAGTTTGAGTGAGTGTTCTTAATTCCATTTGGATTCTAGACTCACTAATAATGAAGTTCTTTTCTTGTTCATAGCTTAAGGTGCTTATTTTTTCTATTAAAATAACAAAAAGCCATTCTAGAAATAGAAGACATAGTAGGGTACATGCAAACAGTGTCTTTCCTGCTTTTTTCTAGCACTAGATTTATAGTTGAGTAGTCTTTCTTGAGTAGAAGGGCAGAATAAAAGTTTTTTTGAGTTTTTTTTTTCAAAAATAACTTTTTCCTTCAGCAATATACCTCATCTGCCTTAAATTTTTTACAGCTCTTTACAGGGAAAGGGAGAAGGGATGGGAAAGACACACAGCACAATAGGAAGGGTATGACGCATCACTCTCGTTGGTAGGTTTCTTTTCCCAATCAACATTTTGATTTTGAAATACATGTATGTGAAACAGATATTCAGAGAAAAATAATTAACCTTGTAATACTGATTGTAATACTGTCTTCCAGAAAGAGATGAAACGGTATAATGATAAGAATGTACAACTTGCACCTTTAAATCTTCTTCTTCCTTTTTTTTTTTTTTGATAAATTAGTGCTCAGGGGAGGAAGGGTAGAGAGAAGCAAATGTCGGCAAGAGAACTCAAACGTTATAAAAATGCAAAAGGAAACGGCCTCCTTNCTGTTGTATTTCCAAAGAAAATTGGGCTGTTTATAATAATTATTTTAATAGAGAAAGATCCCAGGGATCGGTCATAATTGGTCTTGTTTGATAATGTGGGCACCCACAAACAAACAAATAACGGAAACAAAACCTGTAAATGTTCCTTTGTAAAACTTGTAAATTTTATTTATACTGTCTTGTTTTGTACACACATTTCTCTGTAGTGAGCTCTGAATACATTGAAAATGCACTATATTTTTCTATTTTACTTGCAGAGCATCACAAAAGAACAGGTATTTTCAGTGCTACATAATGTGTTTTCCCACATTTAGGACCAAAGATGGCTATAGAAAAACTCAAACTGATTGCTTCCCAAGCCCCTCCCCACCCCCTTTTTTTCCTTTTAAATCACTGTACAGTGTTATTTGATATTTTAATTTATTTTTTGATTGACTAGAAAAAATCATTTTAATTTCACTAAAATGTTTTTTGTCCCTAAGGAAAAATAATCTGTAAAATAATTTTAATTAGCGTAATACAGTCACCTAGACACTTCCATTTGTAATCTTTGTAATAGACTGTAAATATATTTTTGGAACTATAACACAATGTGCTTGAGGGTTATTTTTCAGTGTCTGCAGTGTATACAAGTGTTTATACTAAGTACAGCACTTTACAATTCTAATCAGTAGCATTGGCCTTTGTGAGAATGAGTGAAAGAGTTTGAGTGAGTGTTCTTAATTCCATTTGGATTCTAGACTCACTAATAATGAAGTTCTTTTCTTGTTCATAGCTTAAGGTGCTTATTTTTTCTATTAAAATAACAAAAAGCCATTCTAGAAATAGAAGACATAGTAGGGTACATGCAAACAGTGTCTTTCCTGCTTTTTTCTAGCACTAGATTTATAGTTGAGTAGTCTTTCTTGAGTAGAAGGGCAGAATAAAAGTTTTTTTGAGTTTTTTTTTTCAAAAATAACTTTTTCCTTCAGCAATATACCTCATCTGCCTTAAATTTTTTACAGCTCTTTACAGGGAAAGGGAGAAGGGATGGGAAAGACACACAGCACAATAGGAAGGGTATGACGCATCACTCTCGTTGGTAGGTTTCTTTTCCCAATCAACATTTTGATTTTGAAATACATGTATGTGAAACAGATATTCAGAGAAAAATAATTAACCTTGTAATACTGATTGTAATACTGTCTTCCAGAAAGAGATGAAACGGTATAATGATAAGAATGTACAACTTGCACCTTTAAATCTTCTTCTTCCTTTTTTTTTTTTTTGATAAATTAGTGCTCAGGGGAGGAAGGGTAGAGAGAAGCAAATGTCGGCAAGAGAACTCAAACGTTATAAAAATGCAAAAGGAAACGGCCTCCTTGCTTTAACAGAGCCACCTATTTTAGAATGCTGTCTTCACATGTAACTTGTGTTTTGCATTCAGGACTGAAATAAAAGTAACTTTTATTACATCTGGATCTAACATTTTCTCAGCAGTTGATCTGGGCCTTGTTTTCTAGGACTGGTGGTTTATGCTTGTCAGAGCACTCTGAGTTGAATCATATTGTATACTTATGTAATCTACATTAGCTAGTACTATTTAGGACGCTATTTTAATTGCTCCTCCGATCTGTGTTTTAAAGACAATTAAAATGGTGTAATTCACCTCTCTTTTATTTAGGTAATGCTGATATTCTCCCTTTTGTTTCCAGAGTAGCCCGGAACTGTGCTACTCACTGATGTGCATGTTCAAATAAATTACTGATGTGTATTTTTTTGCTATATGTAGAGAAATCATGGGGAACTCGGGGCGAGATGTGCTTTTTGTTGGTTGAATTTGTCCCTCCTTGCCTAAGAATTACTACAGGGGTCATCCTTTTATAAGGACAAACTGCTTTTGAACAGTGTCTTCAATGTATCAAGCACAAATAACTCTTTCTTCAACACGAATCATAAGTCTCTTTTTACCAGCTTACAATAATAAACGAGTCTATTAGACAATGTAAAGAAAATCCTGTCTCCAATCATTGGTGGATTCCTTTATGTCCCTTATGCATTCTTTATTTTTTTTACACAGTTATCATGAAAGGAGATGTTTAAAGGTTTTATTGAAATATTTCAAGGGGCTAATCAGAATACAAAGAAATTAATATCCTTTGCATCTCCTCCTTCTGCACACAGACTTAATTCCACTCTAATTATTACAGAATAACAAGTTAAGACTATGTCTTCAAAGAGCCATACTATAAAATAGTTTAATTAAAGTGCTTTTGTTCCTTATTGAATCTACAGTGGCATGGTGCTAGCAAGAATATTTGCATGGGAAAGGTAATGTTTTGTCATGGGACCCTGACAAATATCGTATACATTTAGTATCATGCAGCAACTTGCAGAGTCTCTGCATTTAAGGTGCTGCAGGAGACAAACACAGAGTCTAGAGAAAATGGGAAAAGTAATCAATCTCGTTGTCTAATTATTTATCAATAACACTGACAGTGATCAGACCAGCTTGCACCTGAAATGAAGAAAACTAAATCGTCCATTTTCTCCAGCATTACCATTGTAAGGTCTACAAACATGGAACAAATATCCAAACATATTTCAAAAACTGAGACTAGGCAGATACCAGGTGACATGCTATCACTAGTTATCATGCTCCTGATGCTGAGGCTCAGCTAGGCTACACTGAAATGGAAAGATAATCGTGAAGTCTTGGCTATCGCAACTCTTCAACAAGCAAGGAAGCACTTGCTAAGTTCACACAGTGATAATAACATAGCCTGAAACATTGACTGGCAGTCAAATGATCTCTTAAAGTCCGGGATCCATAAGTGGTACAAAAATACGCTATTCCACCAAGACTCTTCTTTTCCTCCAAAAGAATAAAGCCATTATGATGAATATACAAGTTATATTGCTAAATAAAAATCAGATTGGAATACTTTCAATAAACAGTAACAATTTTTTCTTGGAGTATTTTTATCTCCTACTGTTACCCTTTGTTTCATGTTAGCTGCAATGAAAACTCAATACCAATTTTGAGAGGAATTTCTGAGAAATCAAAGAGGTGATCAAATTCTTAAAGTCAATTCATAAGATTATAGCTACTGACATAAATAAATGATAAAAGACAGTGAATAGTGACTGCAAACATACAAGCTGCTCTAAAGAGAACAGCATGTTCTTGGCTTTATGGGGGTGGCCCTTCAGTAGCCCCAACCCGACTGTTCTATTGTCTAATGCATCGCAGCACAGCTTGAAGACTATGAACAGGAGAATAAAATATTTCAGTAGAACGCTTCTGTAAGTCTCATTAGAGTGAAGTGCTGTAAGGGATTTTTTTTTTTTCCAAGTTCAGTGATTGAATGTAATTAAATGTATAATTAAATAATAAAAGACCTCTTCTGATTGACCTTGAGGTTAAAATAAATGTAATTAATTGATCTAATTTAATTGGGCCTATTTCACAAAGGTTGGTAAGTAGCAATAAAGTAGCTCTAGTCTAGTATTCCATGGGTCTGTGACAGCACTAGAAATCCCTTAGGTATGGAACAATAGTAGGGATTCTCAAATTGCAGGCATTTGATGATTTGGGAAGAGTAACAAGTGAGGTGTTGTCTATTCCAAACTTCCACGAATAACAAAGCTCCATAAGACGTACACTGCAACGTATATTTCATTATTTTAGATAACCCCAGTTTTTACCACTGAAGACTATCTTTGTTTTCCCTTTGAAGTTCGTGGATTTTAATTAAGTATATTTGTAGATTTTATATATAACAAGAAACACAGTATGTTTTTAATGAATGATTGATCGTAGATCTTAATTAAAGATGCTCAGAGGAAAAAACAAAGGAAGCATTTAAGTAATGTTGATTCTAGTTTAACAGAAGACAAACATTCACTGTTCAAGTCTCACCATTTCACTATGGAACCAAAACTAAATAACGTAAATGACTGGAAAACAAACCCGAGAAAAACAAATAGAGATAAATAAGCTTCTTATGTAGAATTAGCATTCATACCCATCATAGTTTCTACATTTGGCAATTTGCAGAAAAGAGGCAAACAACTCATACTTTTTTAAAGTGACATGAATTTGCAGATACTTATTACACAGATGGTAAGACCTATAGCAAATTACAAGAGAAAATTCTAAAGTTAATCTGGTGAGTCTCTGTCAATTAGCTAGAAATAAGCACTGTTAGAAAACCGGATGAAATATGAGGCTAAAATGTCCTCTTTCCATACAAAAGAGAGCCACACCTTTCTTCAGCTCTGATATTTGCACAGAGTGTTTCAGGGATTTACTGGGCAGGGTATCTGCTGGTCATGTGTTACTGTAATTTCGTGTTTCCACTTAAATAGTAACCACTTGCACACTGAGCTCCAGGTGTATTCACTGGAACCCAACTTAACAGAAACCACAGGAATCTGACTCTACAAACAAACCTACTTAGCTTGACCTGAGAAATAGGCAGGAGGTAATGCATGGGCTCCTGCGGCTATTTCAATGGCTGCACTCTTCATAAAGGAGCAAATACCTGTGAGCTTAGGTGTGATGCAGGGCCAGCAGACAGGAGCAATTAAACCTATTTTGATCTAATTGAAAAACAAAACCAGCAAACACCAAAGAATATCACCCTTCAGATTTGCAAAGGAGCAAGTAATATTGTGTATTAAGATATACATAAATGCAGGGATGGGAACTTCCCTGGGAGTCCTGTGTGGTTAAGTCTTCACCTTCCAATGCAGGGGGAGCGAATCTGATCCCTGATCAGGGAGCTAAGATTCCACACGCCTCATGGCCCCAAACCCGAAACATACCACAAAAGCAAATATTGTAACAAATTCAATACAGACTTTAAAAATGGTTCACTTTAAACAAGAAAAAGAAAAAAATAGGCAGGGACTAACTGCAAGAAACCTGGAGAGTCAGCTCAGAGAAGCTGAGTCTAATGGAAGAGGCAATAAAGAGCTATTGGCAATTCTGACCAGAAAAAAAGGATGTGGTGGGAATCGAGTTTATAGAACCAAGGCCTGGCCATGATGCTTGAAGAATGAATTAATTATGCTCTATTTCGGAGTCCGAGCAATAGCAGCGACTTCTTTGCTTCCATAGCTTTGCGCTCCTTTCTCCCAGTCTCTCTCCACTTTCCTACATGGGAGAATTCCCTCTTTACAACACACAACTCAGAAGCTGTGTTCTTCCAAGCCTTCACTGAACACCCAAGAGCCAGAATTCTATCTTCTGTGTTTTGCTTCTGCTGGTGGTGCTGCGACTCCCCGACTGCATGCTGTCAGACTATGTATGTGTGTGTCTGCCCCACTAGATCAAGTGCTCTTGGAGGGCAGAAGCCAAATGGAAATCTTTGTTCCGTGTCCTTTGGGACTCAGCTGTTTCTGGCACTTGGTAGACACTTTATAAATATTTTAGAATCCTTGAAGTGCAAATTAATTCAATTTTTTTTTTTTCTTAAAAGGTAGTGAGGATCAGGTGCTCTGAAAGATAAATGGGGTACAGGGAAGGTAGCAGTAAGATGGGTGTTGCGGGAGGAAACTAATTGCTGAGCACGGGTGGATGCTTCTGTGAGAGGCTAGGGCAGCAGGAAAGCCCAGGAGACAGAGCAACAGGGCACAGACATGGGGACCCAGGTGAAAAGGGGAGGCGGGGATGAGATAATTAGCAAACAAGGCCAAACAGCAGCACCTTCCTGATGCTGAAAAGAGTCGGAGGAGGTATCACTGGTTGCAAATAACCGAGAAAGATTAAAGAAGAATTTGAAACCAAGTAGAAGAAATTGGTGGAGAAGGAAATGGCAACCCACTCCAGTGTTCTTGCCTGGAGAATCACAGGGACGGGGGAGCCTGGTGGGCTGCCGTCTATGGGATCGCAGAGTCGGACATGACTGAAGCGACTTAGGAGCAGCAGCAGTAGCAGAAGAAATTGGACTTGATGTGAGAAACAAGGAAGGGCTATTTACCAAAACCTGGTTAGACGAGGCAAAGACATGGTGAGAATGTTTTTTAAGGAACAGTAATCTGCAGAAAGATAGGAGCTGTGATTGTGACATTTTACGATTAGACCTAGACAAGGGGAAAAGAATATTTTTCTTCTTCTGGAATGAAAAAGTCCACCACTCCAGCTCTCAAACTCAGGTCTATAACAGTAATTCTATAGCTAAATAAAAATAGAATAAAATGGGATTTTGTGGGCCAACAATGTGAGTCTGCTTACCATTTACAGCTAGAAGAGGCAGCATACTGTGGTTGGTGATGGCAAAGGGTTTGAATACAGGCCACTTGTGGCTAATTCTATCACTGTGTGGGTGATGCAAAGGACACAATTTAATTTCTATATTTCCTGTCTTCTATGTTACCTGTAAAACGGTACTAAACATTAATATGTCCCACTTCTAGAGTTGGTACATTCGTTAACTGATGCTTGGAAAGTACTTATCACAAGAATAAGTGCTCAGTACAATTTAGCTCTTATTATTTCCCTGGGAAGTATTTTTGTCTACATTTCTTTTTTTTTTTTAATTTTTATTTTTTAGTTTGTTTTGCTTTACAATACTGTATTTGTTTTGCTATACATTGACATGAATCAGCCACGAGTGTATATGAGCTCCCAATCCCGACCCCCCCCTCCCCGCTCCCGCCCCACACCATCTCTCTGGATCATCCCCATGCATCAGTCCCAAGCATCCTGCATCCTGCATTGAACCTAGACCAGTGATTCGTTTCACTTATAATATCATACATGTTACAATGCCACTCTCCCAAATTAACACACATACAAACACACCATTGTGAATTCTGAAATAATTTGCTTACAAATAAATTTTAGAATTTAATTTTATATTTTCCTCCCAAATTTTATCCTTATCTTTTTTCTCAGTTTTCAAAAAAGGTGACTACTGATCATATCTCTCAAATCAGTATTCAGAGAGTCAAACTTCAGTTATCTGGCCATAAACAATTATTCACTACCTCCAACTGATTTTGGCTTTCCGTTATCACTGGAATCTAGCATCATTTTCACAGACACTGCCCTAAATTACATTTTCATCATCTCTCACCTACACTAATGTTACATCTTCCAGTGTGTTTTTCTTTCTCTAATCCTTTTTAATTACGACCTTCAGAGTCATTTCTCTAACACGTATCTGATCATGTTTTCCCCCAGTATAAAAGACTTTAATGGCCCCTCCTTGATCAGAGAAGTGAACTCAGCTATATAACATATCATCAACAGTTGGGATCCTGCCTTTTTGATCTTCACCATTATCCCTCCTGCTGGATTTCATAAACCACTTGTGATTTTGACATACAAAGTTCTTTCATACTCCCTGTCATTATGAGTTTTCTGAGGGAAGCAACTGAATGTGTTTTATTCCTCTTAGTATCTACTGAGCCCAGCTCAGATTTAAAAGGTGGTGGTAGCTTCGATGCCTGTATCTTTAAAACAAATCCTGGGCAAAAATTGAAATTTGAGGAAAAATACACAAACCCCCTCAATTCACAATTGATATCACAATGTAATTTTATCACTTTTTAATTCACCGTCTTTAATGACCAGAAAACACATCTAGAAACTATAGAACACACATCTAGAATCTACAAAACAAATTATGTTGTTAATAAGCAATGCATTCTGAATTATAATAGAAAGTTATATATCTATGTGTTTATGTGAAAATTTACATTTTCTTTTATTTAAATATGTGCTTTAAATTTTATCTTGCTGCTTTTTAGAGAAGTAGTGAGGAGCAGTCCACGTGACTTTATTTTGCCATCAGATCAAGGAGTCAGAAAACCTTCTTTCATTTTCCATTACCCAGTGATGTTATAAAATATTTTACACTGTTTCTTTATCTGTCAATGATATTCGCCTCACATATAGGAAGCAGAATTTTTGTGTAACTCACATTTCTATTCCAAAGCCTGGCACAGTTCCTAGCAACTTTCAGATTCCTAACAGGTGTGTGTTGAGTGGTTGAGAGTCACGTGATTCTCAAGCTCTTCATGGCCTCAAAAGAAGCTAGTGTATTAGCAGTACGTCTTAACCTAAGCCATGAAGACCACTCTACCAAACTGAATCACTCTCCTTCAATTGAAGTGTCTCTTTTCAATGTCACGGATGTTTTCAGATGCTGTGCTATAACATGCCTCATGCAGTCTTCAACTTCATTGCCCTGAGAGATATACGTAACCCCATCTGAAGACTCCAGTCCACAGTATCACAATGATCTACACACNTCTTAACCTAAGCCATGAAGACCACTCTACCAAACTGAATCACTCTCCTTCAATTGAAGTGTCTCTTTTCAATGTCACGGATGTTTTCAGATGCTGTGCTATAACATGCCTCATGCAGTCTTCAACTTCATTGCCCTGAGAGATATACGTAACCCCATCTGAAGACTCCAGTCCACAGTATCACAATGATCTACACACTTGTCCAGCATGTACTCCAAACCACATCAGCAACTGATGCGCACAACTTAATTTCTGATTGGAGAAAACATCATATGTATATTCCAATAGCTTCTCACAAAGTTCTTTGACTGAAACAAAGACATGGAATTGTAACTTCATCATTCCAAAACACCATTCTCATTATTTAAAATATCGCCACCATCATACACATCCTTCTCCCCACCTTTTTCCAAATAATTGAGCTAAAAATTTTACGTATGTTCCTAGCCTTATAGCTACTCCTTCCCTTTAGCAAGAGGTCTATATGACCTTAGTACAAGGTGATACCATACTTAGTATTT
Organism: Neotragus moschatus; assembly: GCA_006410615.1. Classification (NCBI taxonomy): domain Eukaryota; kingdom Metazoa; phylum Chordata; class Mammalia; order Artiodactyla; family Bovidae; genus Neotragus; species Neotragus moschatus. Next base: position 1,599,807 of record SJYA01001456.1, read on the forward strand.
AGCCTGTTTTCTTGACTTTAACATTCTTTTGAAATTAATTTTTAACGGAGTATAGTTGCTTTACAATGTTGTGTTTGATGTTAACATTCTTAAAATGCTTACCTTCGTGCTTTATCATTTGTTTATGCAGGTATGCTAAGTTAAGTAAGTTAAATACATCCGTCTGGATGTATTTAACTAAACTGAATTCTCACTTCAGTTTAGTTCAGTCATTCAGTCACGTCCAACTCTTTGCAACCCCATGGACTGCAGAACGCCAGGCCTTCCCTGTGTATCGCCAACTCCTGGAGCTTACTCAAACTCATGTCCACTGTGTCAGTGATGCCATCCAACCATCTCATTCTCTGTCGTCCCCTTCTCTGCCTGCCTTCAATTTTTCCCAGTATCAGGGTCTTTCAGATGAGTCAGTTCTTCACATCAGGAGACTAAAGTATTGGAGTTTCAGCTTCAGCATGAGTCCATTCAATGAACATTCAGGACTGATTTCCTTTAGGATGGACTGGTTGGATCTCCTTGCTACTCATGGGACTCTCAAGTTTTCTCCAACATCATAGTTCAAAAGCATCAATTCTTCAGCACTCAGCTCTCTTTATAGTCCAACTCTCATATCGATACATGAATACTGGAAAAGCCATAGCTTTGACTAGATGGACCTTTGTTGGCAAAATAATGTCTCTGCTTTTTAATATGCTGCCTAGGTTGGTCATAACTTTCCTTCCAAGGAGTAAGCGTCTTTTAATTTCATGGCTGCAGTCACCATTTGCAATGATTTTAAAGCCCAAGAAAATAAAATCTCCCACTGTTTCCATTGTTTCCCTGTCTATTTGCCATGAAGTGATGGGACCAGATGCCATGATTTTCATTTTCTGAATGTTGAGCTTTAAGCCAACTTTTCACTCTCCTCTTTCACTTTCCTCAAGAAGCTCTTTAGTTGCTCTTCACTTTCTGCCATAAGGGTGGTGTCACCTGCATATCTGAAGTTATTGATATTTCTCCTGGCAATCTTGATTCCAGGTTGAGCTTCATCCAGTCCAGCATTCCTCAAGATGTACTCCGCATATAAGTTAAATAAGCAGGATGACAATATACAGCCTTGACGTACCTCTTTCCTAATTCGGAACCAGTCTGTTGTTCCATGTTCAGTTCTAACTGTTGCTTCTTGACCTGCATACAGATTTCTCAGGAGGCAGGTCAGGTGGTCTGGTATTCCCATCTCATACAGAATTTTCCACAGTTTGTTGTGATCCACACAGTCAAAGGCTTTGGCATAGTCAATAAAGCATAAGTAGATGTTTTTCTGGAACTCTCTTGCTTTTTCGATAATCCAGCAAATGTTGGCAATTCGATCTCTGGTTTCTCTCCCTTTTCTAAATGCAGCTTGAACATCTGGAAGTTCATGGTTTATATACTGTTGAAGCCTGGCTTATAGAATTTTGAGCATTACTTTACTAGCATGTGAGATGAATACAATTGTGTGGTAGTTTGAACATTGTTTGTCATTGCTTTTCTTTGGGATTAGAATAAAAACTGTCCTTTTCTGGTCCTGTGGCCAATGCTGAGTTTTCCAGATTAGCTGACATGTTGAGTGCAACACTTTCACAACATCACCTTTTAGGATTTGAAACAGCTCAATTGGAGTTTCATCACCTCCACTAGCTTTGTTTGTAGTGATGCTTCCTAAGGCCCACTTGACTGTGCATTCCAGGATATCTGGCTCAACGTGAGTGATCATACCATTGTGATTATCTGGTCATGAAGATCTTTTTTGTATAGTTTTCCCGTGTATTCTTGCCACCTCTTCTTAATATCTTCTACTTCTGTTAGGTCCAGACCATTTCTGTCCTAGAATTCTCACTCTGCCTCTATTCTCTGCTTCCAGAGCAGCAGAGCAGTGGCAGACCTTGCTCTCTGGCTGGGTAATGTGTTTAGGAAGAGGGCTGAAGAGGGTTCCTATCTATTGCTGAAATGGAGCAAGACCTTGTAGTCCTTGCCCACCTCATGTCCTCCACCTGCCTTTTGTCTGTGGGAAAGCTTTGGTGAAAAAATAAGTTTAATCAGAGATGTGAGAGAACAAAGAACAAAGGATAACAGTCAAATGAAACCAAATAATAATAGTTTAGTCACTAAATATAGTCAAAGACTTTCAATTTCTTCCTAAGGACAATAAATAATATTCTGAGCCATAACCTGTGAGCTGCCTTATATATTCTGAAATCTGCAAAAGGTGGAAGAAATTAACTACATGATGACCAGGCAATAGCTGTCACATAAGCTGCCACAATTCCAAGAACTTGCTTGAAGTAAATGGGAAAAAACCAGCTCTGGAACTGAAGATTAAATTTACTTAAGCAAGATGACACTGGTCAGACCTCCACATAACCAATTTCAAGATAACTTCAGAGATGACTATGTGTTTCTGCATGTAGCCTCCTCACTTCATGTATAAAAGCTCTTGCCCACTGGTTGTGGTGCAGGGTGGGAAATAGTCAGTCTTTGGGTGGAAGTCTGCCTCCCCACCTTGCACCACTGTAGGCATCCAGAGTAAAGCAAACTTTCCTCTCTACCAGCCTCATCGCTTTAATGGCACTTGAGTGTCAAGTAGCTGAGCTCCACTTTCAGTTACCCTGCCCTCACACATTCAGTATGTTAACATGTTAACAATAGGAGCCAAAATCTTTGTTAAAAGACATGCATTTTTCTATCAATCAGTAGAAAACATATCATCATGCCTTTTAGTTTCTTTCTTTACATGAATATTCAGTTTTCCATTATAGCAGTACAAATGTTCTCTATGCATGAGCTATGGCCATGGAGTTATTGTAAGGAATTTTCCTTTCTATATATTTCCTGGCACTTCATTTGGGCTGGCTTACATATGGTAGGCACATAATCTATAATTTTGACTGAATGAATAACTGTGCCTGCAATTGAAGCTAAAAAAATATATTTCAGAGACAACTGAAATACAGTCTTTCATATACAAGGGACTCAGTTTTGACTACAGAGTTTTAACAACCATCATGGATATCACCATATGTATTTACTATCAAAGAAAAATCTTTACATTTAAAAAGAATACAAATAACTAAGTTAGAGGGAAGAGTTAGAAGCTCTCAGTATTAGAAGTTCTCAGTTATAGAAGTGCTAGTCCTGGTTCCACCATTTACTAATTCCTTGACATTGGGAGAACAAGTTAACTCTGTGAAACTCTTTTCTGATTCATCAGATTGGGAATATCTGTTTTACTTTTTATAAATAGTAACTTTAAGAGCACATGAAATTAAACAGACAAATGAACTTTAAAACATATAGAACAAATGTTAAATAACCTTACGTAAACTATTTTTCTTTGAAATGAAATNCATTTGGGCTGGCTTACATATGGTAGGCACATAATCTATAATTTTGACTGAATGAATAACTGTGCCTGCAATTGAAGCTAAAAAAATATATTTCAGAGACAACTGAAATACAGTCTTTCATATACAAGGGACTCAGTTTTGACTACAGAGTTTTAACAACCATCATGGATATCACCATATGTATTTACTATCAAAGAAAAATCTTTACATTTAAAAAGAATACAAATAACTAAGTTAGAGGGAAGAGTTAGAAGCTCTCAGTATTAGAAGTTCTCAGTTATAGAAGTGCTAGTCCTGGTTCCACCATTTACTAATTCCTTGACATTGGGAGAACAAGTTAACTCTGTGAAACTCTTTTCTGATTCATCAGATTGGGAATATCTGTTTTACTTTTTATAAATAGTAACTTTAAGAGCACATGAAATTAAACAGACAAATGAACTTTAAAACATATAGAACAAATGTTAAATAACCTTACGTAAACTATTTTTCTTTGAAATGAAATTGCAGATTTCATTCATCTTCTTGCCAAATGCTTCTCCGTAGCTTCAGTTTATCTTGGTAAAATTCAAATATAGGCATGTAGGGAAGGATTTGATGCTTTCTTATTTTCAACGATTATGGGATACATGCTTCTGATCCAATCCGATATTTTCTAACTTCCTTATCATTATTTTTTTTAATGTGGACCATTTTAAAAGTCTTTATTGAATTTGTTACAACCTTGCTTCTGTGTAATGTTTTGGTTTTTTGGACACAAGTTATGTGGGATCTTAGCTCCCCACATAGGGATTGAACCTGCACCCTCTGCATTGGAAGCGAAAGTCTTAACCACCAGACTGCCAGGAAAGTCCCTTCCTTGTAGTTTTTCAAGTTTCATGGCCTGTAGTCCAAGAATTTGCCTTTTTGGCTTACTTTCACTTCAGTGGCCTGCAGTCAGGCACAATGTCAAATTCAAGTTTTTCTTTGTAACTTCTAAAGCTTCCTTCAATCTTGCATCATGTAACCTGCAAGGCCTCTTAATCCTATAAACTCTAAATCACATCTCCTACCCTCTAAACTACATACCAGTTTTCTGCTCTTACAGCCCCACCTGGAGTTTCATGGCCATCGTGAATTCTCTGTGTTGGCCCCTAGGTTACAAGTGGTGGGTGTTACTCAGCACAGGAGTAAGCTGCCTGAATTAAAGACCTGCAGCTCTGCAAGAATAAATGCTGCTTGCTCATCCTGTAGTGCTCCAGGGTATAGTAAATTTTGATTTCTTTATTTTAATCTTGTTTGTACGCATGTCTAATTACATTTGTTGGTTTAGCTCTGTGTAGAGAGTGTTGGGTAATGTTATTATCCAGGGTTTACTCATCTTGGAATGTCAGCCAGAGGCCTAGAGTTGAAATAACATGACTAAGGTTGGGTCAGCATTGCTGTTAGGGTCTGAGTAATTTTAGAGATTTATATGTTGGATGTAAATATTCACAATGGACTCAAGGAAGATAGGAATTTTCTCACCAGGTTTCAGGTGATTTGAAAAACAGATAAGAAGATGACTGGCATTTTGGAGACTGTTTTTTTGTTCTTAGGATTTAAAAAAATTTTATTGCAGTATAATTGATTTAACATGTTAATTTTGCTGTGCAACAATTCTTTGGATTTTTAAATGAGTCACTCCCTTTAAAATCAAATAAATTTTAATATATTTCAGACAGGTAGAAATATGTATGCATATGTATAAATAGCAATGCTTTAAAGCTAACCACTTCAAAACTATTATGACTGAATAAATTAATATATAACTGCTATGGAGACTAAAGAAATACATTTTAAAGAGTCACTGAAATAAACTCTGACTTTCTCCACCTTTGACAATAAAATTACAGCTGCTATCATGTGTAAATTCATATAATTTTTTATAATATATGACATATTGTATCTTGATTTGCATTTTACTGTTTCCCAAATCACCTGTAATTCAGTTCCCCAAACTCACACCTTTTGTTATCGAGTTTCAGCAACTTCTATCAATTTAACTTTTCAAAATCTGATGGCAAATGGTAAGAGTATTCCCCATTTCCATTTCAGAAGAGATGTGCAAAGTTGTTACCTTCCTGCTATTCCAATGTATGACAGCTAAGTCTCTTTTATCCTTAGGAAACCTACAAGTTTGAGCAAGGTAGGCATCTACAAATTATTGAACTCGACTGGAGGAAAAGGTGAGTAGTGTTTGTACCTTCCTTAAAATCCCAGTTCTACCAATTACTAGTGGTGTGAACTTAGGTTACTTACAGCATTTTGCCTCATTTTCTGTTTTGTTGAACAGGAATGATACAACCTGTTTCATCAGGTTGTACTTAGAATTAAATAAATTAATACATTGCATTGGCCAAAAGTTCTTTTGGGTATTTTTTTCCATAACATCTTATGTTTTGGTCAACTCAGTATGTAAAGATCTTAGAGCACCTGGCTATTATTATTTCAGTCATTAAGTTCTGTGATGAAAGACCCCTCGGTGTTTGTAAGTTAAGTGGCAGGAGCCTACTGGAGGATGGTCTACCTCATTTTAAACTTCTAAAAAGATTTTCTGAACAATAAAGAGCACCAGTAGCAGTCAGAGCAGATGGAAGATAGAGTAAGAAAAAATAACAAGATTTGTTGAAAGCAATTTAAATACCAAGCATTTTGCTAGACCTCTGAAACCCATGACTATAGAAGAGAAAATGTAAAGAACTCAAAATAGCTTTAGAACAGTTTTGAAAGAAAGATCTATACCCAAATACACAGATTTCCAGAGCAAAGCAAGGACTCCAGAAAGAATGGGAAAAAACCAGCTTAGGATCTGCTTTAGGGCACAAATGTGGACTGTGGATTTCTTAAATCCCTTCCTAATCAGTTGCAAATGAGACAGTTCCACAGATGTAGGAGCAGGACACATTTTGCTTGCAATGCTGACTTGGCTGCTCACTAATTGTGACTTTGAGGAAACCTCTCAAACTTTTTGAATATGTTTCATCACTAGTCAAATGAAACTAAATACTTACTTCGTATCTGTGAGTCTAATTCTGTTCTGTTATAACATTTGTTTGTTATATTTTTTAGATTCCACCTATAAGATATCATACAGTATTTGTTTTTGACTTATTTCACTTAGAGAGCCTAATACACTCTAGGTTTAAGGGTTACCAGTCGGGAGAGGAGAGGGGAGATAAGGGCAAGAGAGAAGGGATTAAGAGACACAAACTACTATGTATAAAATACACAAGCATCAAGAAAATACTGTATAGCACAGGGAAATACAGCCCTTACTTTGAAACAACTTTAAGTGGAGTATAATCTATAAAAATATTGAATACTGCGTTGTACACCTGAAACTAATATAATATTGTAAATCAGCTATACTTCAAGAAAAAATAAAATACTTGCATAAAAGTACTGCTCTGAGGAAAAAAGAAGAAAAAAAGCATACTGTCTGATAATATAGGACAATGTTTGCTTCCCTTTGCTTGACCATGCCAAGGGCTCACTAGGACACACTGAGATAGTATGCCTTTTCCTTGGTCTACCAAGCATCTGTCCCCAAGGGTAAAATGCTGGTAGCCCCGGAAGTTGTGGTAGTGACTCTGTCTTCACAGTGCAGAAACTCCAGCTAATCTCTTTTTCCCAAGGAAACTGAAGGATCAAATGTTTTCAGTTTGTCTCCACCCAAATTAGCCTTCCTAGTTAAGGAGTGGCCAAGGTATGATATAGGCAAAATCTCTTAGTAATGACCATGCTTGACTTTTGTTTTGGCTAGCAGAAATCTTTATGGAGAGAAGTGGAAACAAAACATCCAGTCCCCACCAAAGGCTCCCAAACCCAATGTATAATGAGACTACCAAAATTTTAATGATGTAGCAGACATATTTGAATTATTCGGAATTAACACTTGGTGTAGTGCTTTCCTGGTGGCTCAGTGGTAAAGAATCCACCTGACAATGCAGGAGTCACAAGTTCGATCCCTGGGGTGGGAAGATCCCCTGGAGGAGGAAATGGCAGCCCACTCCAGTGTTCTCGCCTGGGAAATCCAAGAGGCAGAGGAGCCTGGGGGGCTACAGTCCATGGACTTGCAAAGGAGCTGGACACTACTTAGCAACTAAACACAAACAGTGTATTTTAATACTCAGTTGACACCACAAACCACAAATGTATGGAATCTATGTAGAAAAAGAGAAGAAAAAAAAAACAGTCAAGGTGAAAGATTAAAAGCTAATTGGCTGTTGAAACAGAGGTACACACTGCACACACAGACACACACACTCACACAAGAAATCCTCATTGAATGGAGCATTTGTGGGTACACATGATAGCCCAGTGCTTAAAATTATAAACTGATCCACAGATAGTGTGGATAAGATAGTTTAACTATCTCTCAAAACTTGACAGTATTTAATAGTAAAAAAATGTAAGCCAAAGAAAGAGAAATAACCAATTATTATTTTCATAAACTTAATTTCCTTTTTTACCCAAATTCCCTTTCCATTCACTTCTACAACCTGCTGAAAGTTATTTTATTTTTAAGAAAGTGTTCTAGCAGCCTACCTTTCTAAAACTGCATAGGTTTACAAAACCCATTTCTTTCCTATTTCCTAAATAGCTGCAGGCAGAATCATGAAAATTATAGAAAAACACAATCTTCTACTTTATCTTGATATGCATTCTATATTGTGTCACCGGTGGGAAAAATAATATCTTGCCTTCATGCACAGTTCAGCATATAAAAGGCAATCTATTTGAATAACTATGCAAAGAGCTACAGCTAAGCAATAAAATGCAAGTCAAGAAAGTATCTATACCCCATCCCTTTATGAATGTTTTAAAATGGGAGCACATATACTTCTAGTCTGATCACAAGAGTCATTATAGTTATAATCCTAGCCAAGCTCATGTTGTACTGGGCAAAATATTGTGAAAAAGCTTAAAGTTTGTTTTTTAACTTCCAGTAGTTGGCCTTCACAGCTTTTACTAAGTAATATGATACAAAGTGTTGTCATGACTGCTATACTGTAGAATTCCAAAAGGGAGTTCCTATTTATTTGGAAGCAGGATAGCTTAGTTGGTAAAGAATCCACCTGCAATGCAGGAGACCTCAATTAGATTCCTGGGTTGGAAAGATCCACTGGAGAAGGGATAGGCTACCCACTCTAGTATTTTGGGGCTTCCCTTGTGGCTCAGCTGGTAAAGAATCCACCTGCAGTGCAGGAGACCTGCGTTCAACCCCTGGGTTGCGAAGATCCTCTGGAGAAGGAAAAGGCTACCCACTCCAGTATTCTGGCCTGGAGAATTCCATGGACTGTATAGTCCATGGGGTCACAAAGTGTTGGACATGACTGAATGACTTTCACTTCACTTTACTTATTTATCAAACTTTCATTACAGTGTGTTATCTAATTCCTTTCTTTAATTTGGAGGGTAGTCATTGAGGTTTGCTTGAAATGATTTATTTAAATAATTTATTTTTATAAAACTGTCAGTGACTTAAATATTTCCCAGGGAATGTTCATTCTAATTTGGCTGTATGGGTCTTAAAAATGAAAAAGAAAGAAGAGCTAGTCTAGTAGTTTTAATTAAAAAAAAAAAAATCACACAAAACAATTAAATTACATGTAACTTAATTGTTTTGTGTGATTTTTTTTTTTTTAAGGGGCTTCCCAAGTGGCTCAGTGGTAGGGAATCCACCTGCCACTGACTCGATGGACATGAGTTTGAGCAAGCTCCGGGAACTGGTAATGGACAAGAAAGCCTGGTGTGCTGCAGTCCATGGGGTCACAGAGTCAGACACAACTGAGTGACTGAACTGAACTGCCAATGCAAGAGACACAAGAGATGTGGGTTGGATCCTTGATGTGGGAAGATCCCCTGGAGAAGGAAATGCCAACCCACTCCAGTATTCTTGCCTGGAGAATTCCACAGACAGAGGAGCCTGGTGGGCTACAGTCCATGGGGTTGCAAGACTGAACATGTCAGCACCCACACACAACGGATGATAGCCTAAGGTCATCTTGAGAGAAGCACAGTTTCCATTTTACCTCATGTAATTTTCATGGCACTCTCAGGAAACATTGAAAATTGCTTATCAGTCTTTAGAAATAAATAGAAACATGATAGATCCAAACTTCTCTGATGAGGGAGGCTCAAAAGAAAGGGGATATATGTATCCACATAGCTGATTCAGGTTGTTGTACAGCAGAAAGTAACACAACATTGTAAAATAATTGTACTCTAATTAAAAACAAAACAAAAACAGAAACTTCTCTATTAAGTAGCACTTTCTCACACAGTCTCATCAGATTGGGTATCATTTGTCAAAAACCTTGAGGGACTCTGGAATGTAAAACAAGAGAAAAAATTGCTTCAGAGAAATCTGAATGGAATAGCTTTTTGTGCGTATTTGGAAATAGCATTTCCTTTGCTTAATAGGACATAAGTTAAAATTATTTTACATGATTATCAGTGTAAGGACTACTTTTCCCAGGCACACTCTAAACTCCCTCTTTTAATGATCTTTCTGTTCCCGTCATTGCTGGCACCCCACCTCCTTTGTAGCAATCCTGCTTGTGTCACTTACAAAGTTTGAAATCTTGCCAGATACACTGGTATATTTTTAAAAAATCCTCACTTTACTTAAGTATTACTTCATAGAAAAGCCAGAATTCATGGACATGAGCCAACCCCAGATGGTTTTGCCTAAATATTTGCTTTAGTGTAAAAATCTTTAGTTAGCAAATTGATGTTATATATAAGAAAAGAGGGCAGAGTCTAGGGCAGAGGTCTGTAAGCTCACACTTAAATCAGTGGTCAGTTTAAACTTGGACACACAGAAGAACATGCTGGAAGTCTTTTAGAAATACTGATGCCTTACTCCCACCTGTAACATTTTGATATAATTAGTCTGGGGTGCAAGCTGTAGATCACAATCTTTCTTTTCCTAAGTCCATGCAGCAACTCTGGGGGTCACTGACTTGCCCTGTAGCTTTTACACACTTTGAGATGGGCCCAAATAATACTCTTCTAGCTCTTTGCTCACTTAATTTTTTTTTTTTTTATAAATGATAATTGCTCACAAGTCTCCTTCCCACCCCCATGCCTCATAACCCCAGGAAAAATGAAATGGTTGCCTCTATCTCATGATTTTTCATAAAGCTTTAGACATGTCTACAATAGGGAAATGTCTAGGAAAGGATATTCATCTTGATTATGTTAATCCTCCTTAGCCAAGAAATGGGAAGTTGAGATCATCCCTCTGGATCAACAGAGATATGTTTATCATTGCCTTAAAATTGTTTGGAGGTAATTTGAATGCATCCTTTGGGTTTGTAAAAGATTCATGAAATGCACTATATTTCCCTGTGGGTCACTCTATACCATGTAGAATACTAAAGGCTGTGACTTTGCTTTTTATTTTTCCAAATGCTATTATTTCAGAGTTCTCAGTGATTCAGTATGAGTACACCAATTTAACTCTATAATAGTCATCATGGTTTTGCCTCTTCATGGAAAATATTTTCAGCTATATCTCTTCAGCAAGACTTTAAAATAAATGTTAATTTTCAAACAAGTAATAATAGTGCTTTGTAATATCTTCACAAGAAAAATTTAGCAAATGCTTATGAGGTTTGATTGATTCTTATTGGACACCTGTGCATTAAGTAAATATGTTCAGGGCCCTTTTGCATGGGCTAAAACGAGGCAAGAGGTATTTCCGGAGATTTCATAGCACTGACGTTGGTTAGTGACTTCTGATATTTTCAGTGTTAGAAATCTTCTTTAGATATACATAATCAATGTTGCAAATTTAATTTATTGGCTACATCAGGAACTCTAGAGCTTGTTATTCTTCTTTCTTTAAATACTCTTAAACATTTTTCTAAATATATTTAAATACTTAAAAATAATAAAGTACTGTTAGTAATAATAACAGGTAACAGTTAGCCAGAAATATGCTAAACATGGTATGGAATTATTTTAATTAAGTCTTTTGAAGCTCAGTAAGGTGAGAATTTTGTTATTCTTACTTCCTAGATGAGGAAATGGGGTTGCCGAGGCTAAATGGATTTCCCTCAGTTACACAGAGCATAAACTGTGAGAGCTAGGATTCACACTTAGGTTGATTATCTCCAGAATCCATGCTCATTATAATGTAACAAAATTAACACTAGAGTTTAGCCAAGTGTGTGACATTTAAACATCCTGAAGAAAAGTTTAAAAGCCAGGCAGTAGTTATTGGCCAAAGTGATGTGCTATCCAGATATTTAGAAACATGAATGCATATTAATTTTATTTTATTTTTAACCAAAAACTTGGTGCCATTTACATGCATCTTTCTTTTTACATAAATGGATTTATAATTAGCAAAATCCAAAATGTTTTCAGAATAAGTATACTAGTGTTTGAATATGAACGACTATGTGAATTACCACCATCTGGATATTAATTAATGAGGTTTTCTTTTCTTAAAAATGTTGAATAAGTTAAATATAAGGAAATACTCATTGCTTATTTTGAGTATAAACATTATATCCATCCTTTATCTTCTAACTTACAATCATACTAGCACCAAGAGTCAGGCTCTTTATAACATCAAGTTCAAATACTGCCACTGCTAAGTCACTTCAGTCATGTCCGACTCTGTGCGACCCCATAGACGGCAAATAGCCCATAACTGTTTTCTTTCAAGGACATCCCATAAATACCCCCAAACAACACTTAGGTTTTCCTAGTAGCTACATTCACAAGGTGATAAGTGTTCTGATGTGGTAAGGCAATACCTAAAATTGAACAATTCGCTTGTAAATAACTGGCATTCCATAATTGCAGATAGAAACTGGCATACTTTTTAGATCGAATGTCTCACAAACTGTCTATAAATTCTAAGAAGATGAGTTACCGTTTAAAAGTGAATATATGGCAATTTGGATACAGTTTGAAAAACATATTGGAAATATTAATAAATATAAACAGAATTACAAGGATAAAGACTGTCCTCAAATCAGAGAAAATGAGGGGATAGTCAAAGGTGCTCAAAATACAAAAGCATGTGTGCGCGCACACACACACACACACACACCTACATGTATACACATTCATATATGTTAGGAACACTCATGTAGGATTATGTAGTCTTTTGATGAGAATAAAAAAGCATTTGAATCTAATAGTTAAACTTGAATGGATATTTACTGTTGATATCTGTACATAATAGCTATCGATATGGATGACATTGCTAAACTCAGTATGTGGTATCTTTTTATTCATTATGGTAATTCTATAAAGCAAATATTACTTATCACCCTCAGTCCAGAAATAGGAAAGACAACTTCCAGAACAACTGAGCAACATAGCCAATGTCTTACAGCCTTTGTGGCTATCTTTGACTCTGAAACATCTGACACTTTCCTAAATATCACATAGTGTGTGTGTATGTGTGTGTGTGTGTGTCAGTCACTCAGTCATGTCTGACTTTTTGCAACACCATGGACTCGTCTGCCAGGCTTCTCTATCCATGGGATTATCCAGTCAAGAGTACTGGCATGGGTCGCCATTTCCTTCTCCAGGAAAATACCACATTAACTGAAATTAATTGCTTTTCTTTTCTCTTTTGCTTTCCTGGTTCTAAATGGCCTCTTGCCTGCAAAGGAGAGAAATCCAGGTATATATCTATAGAATCTTGCCATAAATATTTTCCAGAATCATAGAATATAATTATCTTACATTCTCTGTTATATGGTTGAAAAGACTGTTACGTTAAAAAAATTATTTTATTCTAAATGACCCTTTTTTCATGCTTATTTAGTCATGGGTTTATTTTTTTCAATTTCCAATGATAAGTAAAGGTTAGTTGCTTACAGTTCTAAAATTAGAAGTATAACTTTAAAATTCTGAAAGAAGATTCAATAAAATTCAATGAGCACCATAAAATATTTTCAAAAGTGAAAAAATTAAGAAGAATGATTTTATCTTCTTAGTATATGTTCTAAAAACCATCTGGACTTAGTCTTTCAGGTGCTGGGAGGCATGATGCTTTATTGCATTTGAGAAACAAATATAAATGGCATAAAATACAAGAAAAATTACAAGCAACTTAAAACTTTAGAGAGTAAAAAAGACTATATTAATACATATAATCATGAATTCGTTTATGCATTTGCGTGCTCAGCTGTGTCTTGACTCTTTGCAACCCTATGGACCATAGTCGTCCAGGCTCCTCTGTCCACAGGATTTACCAGGCAAGAATACCAGAGTAGGTTGCCATTTCCTCCTTCAGGGGATCTTCCCCACCCAGGGGTAGAACCCGAGTCTCCTGTGTCTCCTGCATTACAGGCAGATTCATTAGCAGGCAGTTCCCAAATGATACTGATGATGCTGGTCTAGGGACCATATTTTGGGAACCAATGAATTGGATGACCTCTAAGTTCTCTATTATGTCTAACATTCTGACTTTTCTGTGGGAAGATTTCAAAATATTTCCCCCGAATTTCCTTCAACAATATTTTAATCTTGACCTTTTCACATATCTATACATAAATAATAAAATAGACACATCCTTATCCTAGGGCTTCTCTGGTGGCTCAGGATAAAGCGTCTGCCTGCAATGCAGGAGAACCAGGTCGATCCCTGGGTTGGGAAGATCCCCTGGAGAAGGAAATGGCAACCCACTTCAGTATTCTTGCCCAGAGAATTCCATGGACAGAGGAGCCTGGCAAGGTACAGGCCATGGGGTCACAAAGAGTCGGACATGACTGAGCTACTTTACTCATTACTCATCCTTATCCTGGACACTCATTTGCTTCATAGCATTTTCTAACCTTTTTTTTTAAGGAAAATGAAATCTACACTGTACCTAATCTACTCTCTTTTGTCTATTGTTCTTATTATTGACATTTTAACAGATATGAAGAAAGAGAAGTTAACTTCCTCAAAAGCTTGCTAGTGAAAAACTCTCAGGTTTAACTCAAGTTCTTTTCTCCTGGGTCACTAAATTATGCTTTAGTTCAATCTTGTTTTAGAGATGCGCCTGATATTATATCTTCTACAGAGGAAGGATTTTGAAATTATTTTGGTATCTCTCTATGCTCTAGATATGAATAGATTCAAATCTGAATCAACACAACAATCTCAAGGTGCAATTTTTCTGGGTAATAGTGTGAACACAATGATACCAACCGTCAGAATAATTATCATCGCAGCCCAGCATAGTAGTTTGAATGTGTATCTGATGTGTCAGCTTTGATATGAGTTCTGGGTATACATATCAGTTCCATAATGCTTTTTTTTTTCCCCTTTCAAAACGACAAGTTCAACAAGAGCTCTTTAGCAGTCATGAGGCTGGGACAAGGTTATATAGTTGCCTGATATCTCAGCCGCTCTCTTGTCACCCAGCTCGTACTGCTACTTAGCAAATAATTGTCAGCAAGGAGCCAGCAGAGGAATCCAAGGGCAGACCTACATACCAGGGGTGTTTCTCTCTCATGACGGCTGCAGAGTTCAGGATGCTCTGGTCAGTTTGCTTACAGCAGATCCAAATTACCTTTTGCACATGTATAGGTCAACATGAAAATATTACATTGCATTTTGCCCTTTTTGCTATCAATCCACACAAATTGTTGATGTCTGAATTTAGACCATCTTATTTCTACATGAGGAACACAGGTATAATTTAAGATACTGTCTCATCAGGGGAAGAGTCTTTTTATCTCCTAATATTCTGAGGCAGCTGTGAGATTTTGCTTGTGCAGCCCCACATCCTGGGCTGGCTCTGCCAGCAGGGCTGAGTGGGAGGGGTACCACCCTCCCTGGCAGTTAGAAAGTAAGAATGCCTTGTGCCCTCAACCAGTCTTTATGTTGCTCTTGTGCTTGATTTTCTATTGCTGTACTCTACTCGGCCTCCTGAGTGCTGACTTGGACATTTATTCTTAAAGTTTGGTGTCCATGTGTTTCCATCTGGCCGTTGCCATAATTGTCTGCTGCTTGTAATTTGGTAGAATTCCTGATTGTAAATAACCTTCTAATAAATAATGAAAAATGAAAAGTAAAAACTGATTGCTGGAGATTTCAGACACACTGTGATAGTTTTGGAGGGGGGATAAATAGGTTCTGACCTCAGAATGGTGGCACAAATTGCGAAGAGTCAAGGGTAATGACAGTTCCACTCATGTTGCTCCGTGTCAGGATATACTCCTATTAGATTATCACCACATGAGTAAAAACACAGTAATTGCCTGGCATGGAGCAAATGTTTAATAAGTGAGGCCAATTACCATGCTTATCCAATTAGGTATATAAACTTATTTGTGATGAAAGTCCTCTGTAATCAGGCTAAATATCACCTCTGGGCACAGCCCATGCTTCAGCCAAACATGTTTCCTGCAAAGGGCTCCTGGACTAGAATGCTCCCATTCCCTTCATGGTTGTCATATGCATCCTGAACATTCTGGTCCTGCAAAAGTGCTTCTTCCTTCTTAACTGGACAGCCCTCTACCTCCTGTCAACAGCCTCCAAGACATTTTGTCCTTTTCTTCAGTTCAGTTCCGTTCCGTCGCTCAGTCGTGTCTGACTCTTTGCGACCCCATGAGTTGCAGCACGCCAGGCCTCCCTGTCCATCACCATCTCCCAGAGTTCACTCAGACTCACGCCCATCGAGTCAGTGATGCCATCCAGCCATCTCATCCTCTGTTGTCCCCTTCTCCTTCTGCCCCCAATCCTTCCCAGCATCAGAGTCTTTTCCAATGAGTCAACTCTTCGCATGAGGTGGCCAAAGTACTGGAGTTTCAGCTTTAGCATCATTCCTTCCAAAGAAATCCCAGGGCTGATCTCCTTCAGAATGGAGTGCTTGGATCTCCTTGCAGTCCAAGGGACTCTCAAGAGTCTTTTCTAACACCACAGTTCAAAAGCATCAATTATTTGGCACTCAGCCTTCTTCACAGTCCAACTCTCACATCCATACATGACTCCTGGAAAAACCATAGCCTTGACTAGACGGACCTTAGTTGGCAAAGTATTATCTCTGCTTTTGAATATGCTATCTAGGTTGGTCATAACTTTTCTTCCAAGGAGTAAGCGTCTTTTGATTTCATGGCTGCAGTCACCATCTGCAGTGATTTTGGAGCCCAGAAAAATAAAGTCTGACACGGTTTCCACTGTTTCCCCGTCTATTTCCCATGAAATGATGGAACTGGATGCCATGATCTTCGTTTTCTGAATGTTGAGCTTTAAGCCAACTTTTTCACTCTCCTCTTGTCCTTCTCTTACAGGCATTTAAATAGGGTATTTTGAACTGACTAGTTCAATTCTCAGCTCCACCACAAACTACCTCTGTGATTGAGAAATTCATTTAGCACTTCTGAGTCAAAGTTTTCTTATCTGAAAAAATGAGGTAATAATACCTGCCACACAAGGAATTAAAATTAAAGTTTATAAGTTATCTGCATAGAGCACAATAAACAGATGTTGTTTGTTATTAAGAATAATGAATATGAATAATGAGTGACTCAATGGACATGAATTTGAGCAAACTCCAGCAGATAGTGAAAGACAGAGAAGCCTGGCATGCTGTAGTCCATAGGTTGCAAAGAATCAGACATGACTTAGTGACTGGACAACAAATTATTAAGAAAAAGACAGTAGGGCTTGATTATAAAGATTATCATAGAGAGTGGCAGTAATTGACTGAGTGGATCTTCTCATTTAAAACCCTCTGCAGATTCCCCTACGCGTTTGAACTGTACTAGTTAGAGAATTATTATCTCTGGACTTCCCTGGTGGCTCAGACGGTAAAGTGTCTGTCTATAATGTGGGAGACCTGGGTCCAAGCCCTGGGTTAGGAAGATCCCCTGGAGAAGGAAATGGCAATCCACTCCAGTACTATTGCCTGGAAAATCCCATGGACAGAGAAGCCTGCTAGGCTATAGTCTATGGAGTCGCAAAGAGTCGGACACGACTTCACTTTCACTTTTCTTTATCAGCATATCAAAGTTAAATCTAGTCATAAGGGCATGCATATGTGTACAGACACATGATTTTATGACTTTTATTGTACTAGGGAAAAATTCATATCTGAAAATAATTTCCTTCTGTACTTTCATGAATATTCTAGCAGTTAATTTAAGAGTGATGGACATTCAGTCTACAGCTTCATATAAGGTTTATAATTCTAAGCACCTTGGGGATATAACACTGAGCTAACAAGCACACAGGTACCTGTGGCCTTAGAGCCTTTCCCTGAGCAGTTTTTCATAGAGAGATGGCCGAGGGAGAAAGCATGATGACAGAGTATACATAGGCTTGGAACAAAGAAGGCAAGAATTCAAAATTTACATACTTCAAGTTTTGTCCAAAAATGCTCTGCTATCCCTCCTGAGGATAATATCCTTCCTGGTTGAGTATTTGTTAATTGCTTCATCCTCCTGGCATTCTATTTCCAAGAGAAAGGTCCTATTTACTTAAACTTTTTCATCTTATCTTATATTTAAGGTACAAAGGTTTGCATTAATGGTCCTTGACTTTTGATGCACTAATTTCATTGATCTAAGCATGGTCCACCTCTATACATATAGTTACTTACATAACTTAATACTGTAATGTGAACCCATGAACCCAGCATCTCAAAGGCCTAATTATGAATCTGTTATTATTTTGGTCTTTATCAAAACTTAAATAAATATATGTATTACATCATGACCACCTAAGCACCAAAGAATTTATGCCTTTGAATTGCAGTGCAGGAGAAGACTAACACGTGTACACCCGTGGAGGATTCATGTTGATGTATGGCAAAACCAATACAATATTGTAATTAGCCTCCAATTAAAGNGCCTAATTATGAATCTGTTATTATTTTGGTCTTTATCAAAACTTAAATAAATATATGTATTAC
The DNA here is from genome assembly GCA_006410615.1 of Neotragus moschatus. Classification (NCBI taxonomy): domain Eukaryota; kingdom Metazoa; phylum Chordata; class Mammalia; order Artiodactyla; family Bovidae; genus Neotragus; species Neotragus moschatus. The sequence continues at coordinate 1,618,068 of SJYA01001456.1, forward strand.
ATCATGACCACCTAAGCACCAAAGAATTTATGCCTTTGAATTGCAGTGCAGGAGAAGACTAACACGTGTACACCCGTGGAGGATTCATGTTGATGTATGGCAAAACCAATACAATATTGTAATTAGCCTCCAATTAAAGCAAATAAAGTCAAATTTTAAAAAAAATAATAAAAAATAAAAAATATTTTAAAAAAGAGTCCCTTGGACTGCAAGGAGGTCAAACCAGTCAATCCTAAAGGAAATCAGCCTTGAATATTTGAATACTCATTGAAAGGACTGATGCTTAAGCTGAAGCTCCAATACTTTGGGCACCTGATGTGAAGAGCCGATTCATTGGAGAAGACTCTGATGCTTGGAAAGAGTGTGGGGAGGAGGAGAAGGGGAGGACAGAGGATGAAATGGTTGGATGGCATCATAGGCTCAATGGACATGAGTTTGAGCAAACCCTGGGAGACGGTGAAGGACAGGGAAGCTTAGCATGCTATAAGTCCATGAAGTCACAAAGAATTGGACACAACTTGGAGACTGAACAACAACCTGATAAATTAGGTGACAGTAGACAGATGACTTATGTCTTCCTACTGCCCACAGTCTTCCTTGGGGGAACTGACCCCTGTCTACTTCCTGGGATCCTAGTGGTCTGCCAATCCAAAGAACCCACACAACTAGCTTTACTTCTCAGTGACCTCAAGCCATGCATTCATTGACTTTTCCCCTTGTTGTCACTTTTCTGCCTTTTGACCTTATCTGCACCCTAACCACCTACAAGTACTTAGGAGAGAGATGGTGGTAGTATGGAGCAGTTCACAGTGATGCAGTTGGTAAGGAGAATCAGATTATGGATATATTTGAAAGATATAGGCAACATTATTTACACTGAATAGAAGTAAGGTGTGAGATAGGGAGGCAGAGCAGGAAAGAATGGCTTGAAGATGGAGTAGACGAAAAATAGGAATGCTCTATTAACACGCAGGGACACTAATATTGAAAGAGGAGTCTGTTTGGTGCTAGGTAGAAATCAGCTAGTTTTGGGAGATATTAACTCTGGGGGCTGTTAGATATCCTTAGATATCCAAGTGGAGGTGGCAAGTAGTTTGATCAATGGGTCTGTGGTTTAGAGCACACAGAGGCTGGGATTTAAGTTTGGAGGTGCAGCATGTAGATGACAGGCTAAGCCAAGAAACCAGATGAGATCATCAGGAATGAATGGAGATAGAGAAGTGGACCAAAGACAAACCTGGGGCAAATTCTGAGTCCAGAGAAATGAAGAACCACCCAAGGAGATCAAAGAGTAGGAAGAAGGTGGTGTTTCCTAGGAGATGAGGGAAAGGGGGCTCCACACAGGAAGGAGTTAACAACTCTGTCCAAGTCACTGATGAATCATGTAATAATGAGAACTGGAAACTGACCAGGAGTGGACTTGATAAGAGCTGTTTGACAGAATCAGTATAAGTAATGATCAATTTTGTACTAGTTTCATAGTTGCTATTCAGTTGCTAAGTCGTGTCCAACTCTTTGTGACACCATGAACTACAGCATGCCAATCTTCCCTGCCCTTCACTATCTCTCGAAGTTTGCTTAAATTCATGTCCATTTTGTCAATGATGCCATCCAACCATCTCATCCTCTGTCACCTCCTTTTACTCTAGCCCTCAATCTTTCCCAGTATCAGGATCTTTTCCAGTGAATTAGCTCTTCACATTAGGAGGGTCAAAGTATTGGAGTTTCAGCTTCAGCATCAGTCCTTCCAATGAATATTTAGGGTTGATTTCCAATTAGATCTTTGAGATTTGGGGTGCATGGTGAAATGTTTATTGGTATAGATTCAGGGGAGAATGAAAGAAGAGAAACTGTTGATAGTCAGTATTGATGTTACACTTCCCCCTTGAAAGGTCCAGATTAATCTTTTTGGAAAGATTTACTTGCTTTTAGACACTTTACTAAATGTAAAATTTACATAACAACTAATTTAATAAATTCCTCTCTAGCTTCTAATGAAACATCTGTGCCTTTTTGTCCACTGTGATGACTGAGATGTATGGTATGCGATAAAATTATTAATAATGTTATCCTTTCAAATGAGAATCTACTCCTTGATTCACACCACTAAATAACCTTCTAATCTGTGAGTCAAAATGTCAACCAATACCTTGGACTGGGTCCTAAGGATATTGGTGGGTAAAAAAGAACATTCCTTAGCTGGTTTATTTTTTCTTCAGTATTAGTGCTGGCTTGGCTCATCTCTATATCTGTTGTAAGATTGATTTTTACCCAGGAATTTGAAAATAATTTAGCTGGAGCATTTCTAACTAGATGTATGTATATATTTCTTGTTAAATTCTGGCTATAATCCATCAGTTTTGGAGCAGTATTGTTTTACAGATTTTGTGACTGGTTTGTCACAGAAAGTAGAATAAAATCTAATCTTTTTCTTCGTTTCTGGGTATCGGTTTCATTTGGCAATTCCAGTATTTCCATAGCGTCTACAAGATGCTTGATGTTGAGTTGTGGCTGAGGCTGGGGCATTGTGATAATGCACATTCATGGGCCTGAACCCAGTATATCACCAGACAGACCACGAAAGGCCAGCTCTTCTCAGCAGTGTGTCCCTAGAAATCTACTTGGTTTCAATTTCCAAACAAACAGATGAGTTTCAATAGGAAACACAAAACAGACCTACAACTTGAGGATGAATATTACTTTGTTACCTAAACTGTTGTGGTTAAGCATTAAAGTTTTCCACTTAAAATAATTAGTAAGGACATACAAAAATTATAATTACATAGGTTGTAAGAATTTCAACACAGGTATTTTAAAATATAGATTTTGGTGATCGCAAACTATGCGATATCTCTGTTATTTCTAGAGAGTCCTAAATACAAGCATAGATAATTTATATATATGTATCATTCATGAGCAAGTGCATGAATGTTAGTCACTTAGTCATGTCTGACTCTTTGCGATCCCATGGATTGTAACCCACCAGGCTCCTCTGTCCATGGGGATTCTCCAGGCAAGAATACTGGAGTGGGTTGCCATGTATTCCTCCAGGGGATCTTCCCAATCCAGAGATTGAACCCAGGTCTCCCCCATTGCACATGGATTCTTTACCATATGCGCCACCAGGGAAGCCCAAGTATAACATAATTATTTTAAAAAGAAAATCACTATTATGAGAAAAGTAAGGGCAGAATGTAGAATTTTACCTAAATCTGTACCATCTTCTCTATTAGTTTGCTAGAACTTCTATAACAAACACCATACTGGGTGGACTAAACTACAGAAATTCTTTCCCTACAGTCTTGGAAGCCAGCAGACTTGAGATGAAGCTGTTGGCAGAATTGGTTTCTTCCATGGCTTCCCTCCTTCACTCATAGATCATCACCTTCTCTGTGTGTCTTCATGTGGTCTTCTGCATATCAATATTCTCTTCTTATGACATCAGTTACATTGGTCACCTTATCTTAATTACCTCTTTGAACATCATATAACCAAACGGTCATATTCTAAGGTGCTGGAGGTTAAGAATTCAACATATCAGTGAAAGGAAGATTCAATATCGCTCTTAACGTTTTCTATCATATTAGACAATTTACAACTCACATCTAGAGCTGCTGCTGCTGCTAAGTCGCTTCAGTCATGCCCGACTCTGTGCGACCCCATAGACAGCAGCCCACTAGGTTCCTCTGTCCCTGGGATTCTCCAGGCAAGAATACTGGGGTGGGTTTGAAAGTGAAAAGCGAAAGTGAAATTGCTCAGTTATACCCGACTTTTAGCGACCCCATGGACTGCAGCGTACCAGGTTATTAAATATATTTGAGTGCATAATCTATCAGAAAAAACGTTTTCAACTCATACCTATATACAGGCAAAAATTTCATATTTATATACGTATACATATTATGAATTTTATGCATATTATATAATACTTTTATTGACTGATAAATTGAGACATCTCAAACATAATAGTGGACAGTTTAAAAATTATATGAATTATTAAAATATTGCAATTTTCAAGATGTTTTCTCTTTTTCATGGCTTCATACTATCGTTGTCTAAGTTTTCAGAGTAAGATGCATGTAGGAGGAGATCTGTCATTTCAGTAATGAATATAATTTTATATTTCAGATAACCTTATTTCTTTTATTCCAGGGAAGCAAATGAATTGTTATTGTTTTCATGTCACAGTGTGGATGGAGTCCCGCTCTAGGGGAAAGTCACTGCTTTAGTAACTGGAGATTTGAACAAAATTTCTGGCTTCATGAAGCTTACTTTCTAGCAGGAATACAGATTAAACAATAAGCATATATACAGTCGACCCTTAAACAATGTGTGGGTTGGGGCACTGACACTCAGCAGAGTCAAAATTCTGGGTATAAGTTGTAGTCAGGGGGCCCCCTTGTATACATGGTTCTTCAGTATCCTTGGTTCCATATCTGTGGATTCAAACAACCCCAGATTAAGTGGTACTGTAGTATGTCCTATTGGAATAAATCTGCATATAAGTGAACTCATGAAGTTCAAACTCATGTTGTTCAAGGGTCAACTGTGGTTTTTAATTTTTTATTTATTTTTCTAAAATTTTTAAAATTTCACTTATTTTTAATTGGAAGATAATTGCTTTATAACATTGGGTTGGTCTCTGCTGTACATAAACATGAATCAACTACAGGAATATGTATGTCCCCTGCCTCTTGAACTTCCCTCATATCTGCCACCCCTTTCCACCCCTCTAAGTCCTCAGAGAGCCCTGGATTGAGCTCCCTGTATTCATACAGCAAATTCCCACCAGCTATCTATTTTCCATATGGTAGTGTATATGTTTCCATGATACTCTCTCCATTCAGCCCACCTTCTCCTTCCTCCACTGTGTCCACAACTCTGTTCTCTATGTCTGCATCTTCAATGCTTCCCTGCAAGTAAGTTCATCTGTACCATCTTTCTAGATTCTATATGACGATGCAACAAGTGCAAGAAAGAAAGACTCAGCGAGATGAAGGGAAAGAGCTGTTTGCTTGGAATATGCATGGAGGACTTCTGTAAGGTTACATTAGAGCAGAGAATAAAGTGAAGGACAAAGCCTGGGGAAGGTTCAAGCAGTGCTTGAGGATGATAGTTGGTTTGCTATGTGATCTATTTCCTCCCTCATGAAACCCTAAGTGTCACAGAGGTAGGTCAATTGGGCCATCAGTCTCAAGGCAGATACCTTGGTACCTTAGCAATGCCTGATACAGAGTAAAAAACATCAATACATAATTCATTAAATAACTCCATGTTTTTAATGTTTTGAAAAGCAGTTTAGTGTGATGATAAGTTAGGGAAGAATTGTAAAGATATGATGGGCAAAGATTCTATGTGAACAATAATATGAAAACAATTCTGATAAAAACAATGAGAAATCTGCAGAAAATAAGTGGAACGTTGATGATTAAAGATACAAGGAAACAAAAAGTAGACAACTAAATAAGTATTTGTAAAAAAAAAGAAGAGATACCCAGTTCACTCAGTTTCTGTGGGAGTGGTTTAGTCCCTAAGCTATGTCCAACTCTTGTGACACTATGGACTGTAGCCTACCCCAGTCTGCACTGACCATGGGATTTCCCAGGCAAGAATACTGGAGACAGGCAGTCTCCTGCATTACCGGTGGACTTTTTACAGCCGAGCCACCAGGAAAGCAACACCCAATTTCCAGATCCAGAGGTTCCTTCTGTGTCATTTGAGTTCTCCAGGAAGCAGAGGCTGAACTGAAGTTAGGAGTTCACAAGCTTTATTGGGAGGTAAGGCTTGTTAAAGGTAGAAGAAGAATGAAGCAAGACAGCAAAGAAATCCTTCAGACCTCAATGCAGCACTGCCAGGCCGATTCCTGGGGCAGGGAAGGAGTAGGTGAGGGGACGGAGGTTGGGAGAAGGAGGATTGAGCAGGGGGCACCTCTGGCCAAGTTGTACATCTGAGAGTGTCTCTACCACCCTAGAGGGCACACCAGAGCAGAGACTGCCCTTGGAGACAAATCGTATTCGGCAGAAATAGCCAGGCCCTATCCGCTGGCAGTGCTTTGTTATTGCTGGGCCCCTGGGGGAGAAGAGAAGAGGACCTTACTGGAGGAATGTCTGGAGGCTGTTGGCTCCTTGCAGCCTCAATGCACGCTCTTCCTTGAGAGGAGACCAGATAAGTGCCCCATGCTCACCACTCTGACAGAGGCCGCAGCAGCCCCGATGGCACTCTGGGTGGCCTTCCAGGGGACTCACAGGAGACATCTCATACCCAGCATTTTTGCTGCTCTCTTGTGCTGTCATTATTAGTTTTAACAGCAGTTAGACTTATCTGTCAGATATCTTTGTAAGCTCCCTATTTTGTGTGTATTGATTTTTTTAAATTCAAAATTTTAGGCAGTTATTCAGTGTTAAACTGCAAATATTACAGATGGCTAAAACAAGGGGCCTAGCTGTGGTGTCTCATCCCTCTCATCCCACCTTACCCTTTTCTCAAATTCCTCATATAATCTCCATCAAATATGCTTCTCCTGTGAGAATGAGAACCAAACTTGGGTCCCCTTGCCTACATGCAGTAAAACCAGTCTACTGATACCGGGTTATGGTGCAGGTGTGGTGTTTATTGCAGAATCCAGGCTATTGTTGTTGTTCAGTCACCAAGTCATGTCCAACTCTTTGAGACCCTGTGATAATAGCTCACCAGGCTCTTTTGTCCATGGGATTTTCCAGGTGAAAAAAACAGGAGTGGGTTGCCATTTTCTTCTCCAGAGGATCTTGAAGATCCAAGATCAAACCTGTGGTTCCTGCATTGGCCGGGGGATTCTTTACTGCTGAGCCACCAGCACAGAGTCCAGGTAACTCATGCTCAAAGGACCCAAATTCCATGAAGGTTTTCAGGGAAAGGTTTTTAAAACCAGGGTGAAGGGAAGTGATGTGGTATGTGTCCTCAGCTTGTGAATGTTCTGATTTGTTGGTGGTGAAGTAATCAGGAGTCAATGTCATCAACCTTCTGGTTCCACCTAGTCTGGAGTCTACGTGTTTGTGGGCAGCATACAGTTAACTTCTCCCACACTGTGGGGATTACAGGATCTGCAAAACAGCTCAAAGGACATGTCTCAGAATATCATCTTTAGCCCTTGAGGAACTAAAAGTTTGATGGCTATATTATTACTATTTTGTCTTGCTTGACTATTTCCTTTTCTGCATTTTCTCACTTCTCTGATTAAATTTACTCTTTGGAAACTAGAGAAGGCCTAAGAGGCTAAAATTTTTCTATAGACAAGAGGCAGGTAGAGGACGTGGGGTGGAGGGGTTGGTTTGGGAAGGGCCTATAAGGTCCTGCTAGTTTACACTCCCACACTAGAGGAGTGAGGGGGTTGGTTCAAGACTGTATGGATATTGGCAGAGCCTATTTCCTTTGTCCTTGTCTTATTTATTAAGATGTACACACATGCAGTGGGAAATTCTATTTCCTCCTAGTGCCCATTTGGAGAGTGGGAACTATCTTTGACATGTAATGAGGAGATGCAGAGGTTGTGGAAGAGAATGAATAGGCCTTGGGAAGGCAGGATTCTGTGAAGGGATTTTGCTCCCTGCACCTGTTGGCTGCTGATACCAGAGGGAATGAGCACAGATCAGAAGCTCAGGTGACTGTTCATATGACAGTTTGACTAGCAGTTTTTGAGGGCTCAGTGCACATCAGAAACCTCTTATATATTATTTTGGCTCCAAATATAGTAGGACTGAAAATGTTAGTCACTCAATCGTGTCCTATTCTTCGTGACCCCATTGACTGTAGCCAGCCAGGCTCCTCTGTCCATGGAATCCTCCAGGCAAGAATATTGGTGGGTAGCCTTTCCCTTTTCTAGGGGATCTTCCCAACCCAGGGATCAAACCTGGATCTCCTACACTGCAGACAGAGAGAGCCACTAGGGAAGTGCCATAGTAAGATTATTTCCTCCATTTTGTAGATGATAAAATTGAGATAGAAAACAGTGATTAAATATCTCATGCAAATTCACACAGCTACCTACCATGTGACAGAGCTAAGATACAAATGAAGCAGAGATTCCAAATTTCAAATTCTACCCACTAATTATTTCTCAGAATGAGAACTTACACGGCTTACTAAACTATTATGTTAAAAAAAGAAAAAAAGAAAGAAGAGTATTCCTTTTCATCCATAGATTGCATATGAAGAAAGATGCATGTGTTTTCCTTTGTTTGGAGATTTTTTTTCTACCTCATTACTTTAGATCTTGCTTGTGACGGGCAGGTCCTCTCTCTAGGCCCTATTTATATTTCAAAATCTCTCGATTGCTGTGATATTGAGAACAGGTTTCTCATTAGTATTCAGGTGACAATAAGAGGAAGCTATCAAACAATGCACATGATGGAAGAAGGCTGTCATTATAAACTGAACTTATGAGAAATACCAGTCAATACTGGTTGCTTGTAGGCTTTTCTTCCATTTTTTTTTTTTTTTTTAAAGGAATCATTTGGAAGCAGCCTCTGCCTGCATGGTAACCTGCTGTGAGAAATGGGAGTGTCTGGTTAGGTTGAAACCAGAGTGGAGAGCTTAGAAGAGATTTAGGGAGAACATCAGGTCCACAGAGCCAGCCTCTGAATCAGGCAGCGGCACAGTTGACCTTTCATGGAGGGCAACAAGCCCTGGTCTCTTTATTCTTGACAAAGTTGCTCAGCAGGCCATGTTCATGTTCCTGCTCCATGTTCAGAAATCCCTGGAGAAAGTTCTGCTTCGACACCCTGATAAGAGCAGCTGTTTCTAACAGCTCAGCCTTACTGAGGGGACAGGGGGCTGGACCCAGAGTAGTGCTTGCTCCCCATCAGGTGGTGGGGACCTTCTCATGCTGAGATGTGTGATTTCTCAATGCCATACAGTGAGAGCTCTCAGGGAACAGGGCTCTTAGGCTGGCCCCCGCTGGCTCTTTAGTGTGCTCTTATAGTGGGTGAGGATTCTTCTGCCATCCAGAGGGAATGCATGGCCATCTTGAGAAGAGACAAAGGCAGGTGGAATGGCCCCCTGAATTGGGGGCAACTGTCACAGCCCCAGAAGAACTCTCTCTGCCCACCCTTCAGTATCTGTGCAAGCCTGTGTGGCTGGTGATGGGCATGCAACTCAGTAGATCTGCTCTAGAATGTAAATTATGTGAAAGGAATGGCAGGGTCTGTCTACCTATGTCTCTATTCAGAGCACCCTGATGATGACATCATCATGCTGTTTAGTCTCTAAGTTGTGTTCGACTCTTGTGACCCCATGGACTGCAGCCCGCCAGGCTCCTCTGTCCATGGATTTCCCAGGCAGGGATACTGGACTGGGTTGCCACTTTCTCCTCCAAGGGATCTTCCTAACCCAAGGATCGAACCCATGTCTCCTGCTTGGCAAGTATATTCTTTGCCACTGAGCCAGCTGGGAAGCTGAGTTCNGTGTTCAACTCTTGTGACCCCACGGACTGCAGCCCGCCAGGCTCCTCTGTCCATGGATTTCCCAGGCAGGGATACTGGACTGGGTTGCCACTTTCTCCTCCAAGGGATCTTCCTAACCCAAGGATCGAACCCATGTCTCCTGCTTGGCAAGTATATTCTTTGCCACTGAGCCAGCTGGGAAGCTGAGTTCACCATAGGCAGTTGATATATAATTATTTTTATGACTAGATAGGCTGAAGGAAGAGCTTTTTTATGTGTGCTGGATAGTGAATTGGAATTACCCACATGACAGACTACCTCCAGAACTGCCTGGGAACACTTGCAGATGAACATAAGGGTCTCCTCTGCTAGCCTGGCCTTCACCACTCCCCTGGCTCTTTTCCTCGTCCACCTATTACTGGTTTTCTGTTGCCAATTATGTCTCCTCTGGCTCTTGCTGATCCTTCAGTCTTTGTCTTCCTGCTTTCTCTAAACTCTCAGTCCCACATGTTTCTTAATAATCTGACCTTTGCTTCCACAATCTTCACTTTCAAGGATCCTCCAGGCCTTTTCATGACACTTTGTGATTTGAAGCTGAGTGACCAAAGCCAGCTTTTCCTTAAACAACCACCTTCCTGTCACTTCTCCTTTCCTAACCTTCATTTGTATCTTTTGGGTGGAATGATATCATGAATGCTGGGAATTTTCTTTGGAAGCAATGATCCTTGCTAATGCGCCACCCTTCTGTGGGAGCAGAGACTAACAGGTAAGCACATGGAAAGAACACTTGCCCAAGGTAGAAATAAAATGCAGTGTGACTTTCCATTCTCTGTATTTGGAAGATATGCTCTCATTCAGCTGCTGTCTGAACAGCTATTTTGAACGCATCACTGGGCCAGGTTCTGGGAGGAATACAAAGAAGAGGTTCCTCAGCGTTCAGTGGCCTGAAGGAAGAGCTGTGTAGCTGGGCATACATGGCAAATGCCAGGAAAGATAACAGGATGTGGGGTGGATGTAAGCACTGCCAATGCATCAGGAGTTTTAGGAGCAAGAGCATTGCTAAGAATCCCGAAGACCACAGATAAGTGGTTTACCGTGGGCTGCTTTGGTTTCAGTCCCAAAGAACTGCAGTTATCCTGGGAGAGTTTTCATAGGCTGGAAACATCCAGTGGGACAAATCCTAAAACCTACTGGATTTCACAAAGAGAAATGAAAAGTGTTTCTTTCAAAAGGTATGCATTAAAATATTTGCCTTTCCAGCACCTTATCCTGAAAATATTTTCCCCATGTGTTTTCTATACATATCTCACTTTAAAATAAAAACTGAGGAAAATGACCTTAACACATATTATCGCTATTTCTAGGAATATTGAATATGCAAACATTTGCACTACTCAGACCATGAGTCATGTGAATAATTCAGTTTTTATTTCTTTCTTTTTGCAACCTGTGTAAGTGTTGTTTTCCATACTGCAAAAGATTTGGCTCCTTAGTCAACTGAAATCCCAACTGGGTTGAATATCCAAGATGATTCCCTCACATCTCCCAGATTTAGGCTGGCTGCAGGCTGAGAGATCCTCCAGGGTCTTGAGAGGAACACATACACCTGGAATTTTGATGTAGCTTTGGGGATCCCAATAGCATAGCGCTTACGTTCTTAGAGGGATTATAACCATTACATAATTTATGATGATTATCTATGGTATACATTATATATGATTATATCACTACATATATTATATAGTACATTGTAACAACCATTTTCCTTGACTCCAAACTTATGTCAAGAATTTGGAAAGAACTTGGGTGGGAGGTTTTTCCCTGATCCATATGATACCACGTGGGATTGATTCCAAGAAGCTCAAGTAGCACTAAAAGGCTTCTTCTAGTCTAACCTCAGAAGCTCCATAATGTCATTTCAATTATTCTCTATTAGCCAGTTAAGCCACTGGGACTAGGCCATCATATTTGAGGAGCAGGGAATTAGACTCCACCTCTTTACATGAACAGCAGCCTGTGTTCATGAAGGGAATCTACCTACCAGTCTGTCCCCTGGTCATTACAATTCACATCTTTCCCACATGTAAAACCCACTCCTGCCACCTCAAAGTCCAGGGTTCTCTTTCCAACATGACTGCTGCTCAAAGTCCAGGAGCTTGCCATCTAAATTAGGTCCAAATGTGATAGAGATTTCCAAAGTGTAATTACTCTCAACTTGAGACTGAACTGGAGAGCAGTTATCTCCCTTCCTCACACCCAACATACAATGCTGATACAAGAGTAAGATAAAGCAATAAATGGTCCAGAGCCCTAAGTGGAGAGGTGTGAGATGAGATGTTTGTAGCATCATTGTCCTAAAGCATTTCTGAGAATTAACCAGGCACATGTTGGCTTTTTCTTGACATAGGCTCTGATTCCACTCCCTGAGAAGCATTCTCTGTGGATATAGACTCTGCTCTCTGTACTTTTGCTCTGTGTTTGCAGCTGTGTGGTTTTCTCAGCATACTTCCAGCCCTGGAAGACTGAGGACTGAGAGGTCTTTCTTTCTTTCTTTTTTCTTTTTTTTAATTGAATTGTCTTTTTCAATCCAAACTAACAAGTAAAATTCTCTTACAAACTATGAGTTGCNCTCTCTGTACTTTTGCTCTGTGTTTGCAGCTGTGTGGTTTTCTCAGCATACTTCCAGCCCTGGAAGACTGAGGACTGAGAGGTCTTTCTTTCTTTCTTTTTTCTTTTTTTTAATTGAATTGTCTTTTTCAATCCAAACTAACAAGTAAAATTCTCTTACAAACTATGAGTTGCTTAAAAACAACATTGGAGTTCAGTTTATTAGACAAAAGTCAGATCTGTCCATCTATTAGATTCAAGTTCTTCTATTCCAAGAATCAGGGTGCTGCTGGACAATGCCCTTAGGATCCATAAAATTCCTTTTGTCTAGCTGAGCATATACAAGCCATAGCCTCAAGATTCTTAAGGGCCTCATTGTTTATTTCTAGAGAATCTTTGAGCAGACCCTTAAATCTTCCTGAATTCTCAACAAAGGGTCTTATTGTTATATCTTTTTTTTTTTTTTTTTGGTGTGGTCCAAGCATTTTACTTTTTATTTTATTTTTATTTTTTTATTGAAGTATAGTTGATTTACAGTGTTGTGTTACTTTTAGGTATACAGAAAAGTGATTCAGTTATACCTACATATGTCTTTTTTTCTGATTATTTTCCTATCTAGGTTATTATAAAATATGGGTATAGTTCCCTGTGCTATACAATAGGTCCTTGTTGGTTATTTATTTTATATATAGTAATGTGTATATGTTAATCTCAGACTCCTAATTTATCCCTTCTCTTCCCCCTACCATTTGGTAACCACTGTATCCTAAACTTTATCATTACTCTGAGGCCATATCTCATTTTGATAATCTTTTCCCTGGGTAAAAAGACTATCTTGAAGCCTCTATAATTCTATTTGAAACTCATTTCTCTATCATGACTCCAAAAAATGTTGGTGCTTTCATCATTCTGCCTGGAGATCTCCTTAGCAAAGCATGGCAGGTAGGTATAATTCTATTTTCCACGTTGTCAGAGGTGACAGTGTTGCCAAATATGCATCCATAATATTGTAATATTATTATGACAGAGGGTGTTTCTAATAGAGGGTGTCTTTCCTCCAGCTGTGATAACAATGTTTTTATTCTTTACTAACAGTCTTCTCAAGGCTCTNAATTGACCCACCAATGCAGGAGACTCGAGTTAGATCCCTAACCCAGGAAGATCCCACCTGCCACGGAGTAACTCAGCCTGTTGGCCACAACTATTGAGCCCGTGCTCTAGAGCCCAGGCACTGCATCTATTGAGCCCACATGGCACAGCTACTGAAGCTCCGTGCCCCAGAGCCTGCTCCCACAAAAGAAGCCACTGAAATAAGAAGCCTGAACAATGCAATGAAGAGTAGCCTCCACTCACAGCAACTAGAGAAAAGTCCATGCAGCAACAAAGACCAGCATAACCAAAAATAAACAAAAACAAAAAAATAAAGGAAGAAACCACAATGAAATGGATAGAAGTGGTGGAGATGCGGTATAGTCAAAACCTATACCCTTAGATAAGCGACCCCTGAACAGGAGAATAATTACAATTGCTAATGTTCTCTGCAAAGAGTAAAAGGTCTGAGCTCCACACTGGGCTTCCCAGACCAGGAATTCTGCATCAGGATGATGAAAGCCTAGAATGTTTTTTGCTGAAGTCCAGTGGTGCTTATTTTGAGGAGAGCCAGAGACCTGTGAGAAATAGAGACTTCTATTGTGTAAGAGCTCACACAAAATTTCACACTTTCTAAGACCCAAGTCAAAAGCTGCAATTTGAACAAAATCTGAGTCAGATTCACTTGCTAATTTTGGAATGTTTCCCTGGGAAGCAGGAGGCAACTGGGTTTAACTCTGAGGACCCAGACTTTGGGAGCAACCACTTCAGGGAACTCATTCTACCATGAAGACAGTGGTGCTGGCAAGTACCATTTTGGAATCCTCCCTCTAGGTTATAGTGCCTGGACTCAGTTCTGCTCACCAGCCAGTCTTCACTGGTCCTGGGACATCCCAGGTCAAGTGGCCACCTGGGCTGGCACACAGTTCCATCCACCTGCAAATAGGATGCCACAGGACCCCCCCAAACCCCTATTCACCCTGGGACCACACCTTGCCCAAAAGAAGGCCCAGGACCTGACTGCACCATCCAGGGGACCAATACTAGCTCCAAGACCTTCAGGGTCTAGCAGTCAGCCATCAGACACAACCATCAAGTGTACTAATGTTTGCATTACAGAATCCCAGAAGAGAGAAAGGGGCAGAGGACAAATTTGAATACACAATGGCTGAAAACTTTCCTAACTTGGGAACGGAAATAGACATCCAAATCCAGGAAGCACAGAGCACTCCAGAAAGAATCAACCCTAAGAAGCCCACACCAAGATACATTGTAATTAATATGGCAAAAAAAAGAATAAATATTAAAAGCAGCAAAGGAAAATCTACAAGTTGCATATAAGACAACTCCCATAATATTGTCTGCTGACTTTTCAGCAGAAAATATGCAGGCCAGAAAGGATTGGCATGATCATTTTAAAGTGGTGAGAAGGAAAAACCAACAACTGAGAATACTCTACCTGGCAAGGATCTCATTCAGATTAGAAGGAGAGATCAAATGTTTTACAGGCAAGTGAAAGCTCAGAGTTCAGCCACACCAAAACAACTTTACAAGAAATATTTAAGTGAATTCTCTAAGTGGAAAAGAAAACTCTACAACTAAAACTATGAGAACTACCAAAGGAAAAATATCCTAAGTAAAGGCAAATATACATTAAAGATAGGGCATGCTAAGTTGTTTCAGTTGTGTCTAATTCTTTGCAACACCATGCACTGTGGCCCTCCAGGCTCCTCTGTCCCTGGGATTTTGCAGGCAAAAATACTGGAGTGGGTTGTCATGCTAGCCTTCAGGGGATTTTCCTGACCCAGGGATAGAAATGAAGTTTCATGTGTCTTCTGCATTGGCAGGCAGGTAGTGATCAACCATTTATAAATCTAATAGGAAGATTAAAAGACAAGATCAAGTTTGCCTGAGCACTGGGTCCTGTGCTCTTTAACCTTTTTATGTGTTTGTTTCTCTGGTGTTGAGTAGTTTCCTTACTCAGGCAGTGTATTAATACCATGTTGAGTAATCAAGGATGCCCTGTTTAGATCTCCAGAACTCCCTTGTGAGGCATTCTCTCATTTACCAACTTTGTCTGACATGCTGCTCTCCAAACTCTCAGCTTGATCTCTCCATCTCAGGAAGTCTGCCAGGCTCTGCCTGCATTCCCCTTTCTTGGACAGTAGCCTGCAACTTTCTAAATCAGAAAACTGGGAAAACTGTAGGCTAGCAGGAAGTGGCATGATCATTATTTCCATCTCTTATAGATCACTATTCTTTGTGGCCTGATGTCCAGTGTCTTGAAATCCATTGTTTCATACATTTTCTCACTGGGGGGTTTGCTTCAGTAGAAACATAAATCTGTTCCCTGCTGTTCCATATGGATCTGAGTGGAAGTCTTCACATTTTCTTTTACAGTTTAGAATACAATGCCCACCTCTATCTAGTGCAGGCAGATTATCATTTATCTGTTTTCAACTAAGAAAACATATAAATATAAACCTTAGTATTACCCAATGTTTAAAAGAGTTTTAAAACATTTTGAGCATTTAAGAGAAATCTGGGAGGAACCAGACATAGAACTCCATTTATTACTGACTTACCTCCTTGAAGTCCCCCTTTGGCTGAATACCAACCCCCAGCACAAATTCTGCCCTGGAACCATCATCAGACCCAGACTGAGCAGGATCTTCTCTTTCTTTCCCCACCTACAATGTTTGATGATGTTTGATGTGTTTGCCTTTCTAATGTAAATAAATACTTTCCAGTCTTCTTTCAAAATTCTCTCTGCTGCCTCATTGATGTAGATTAAAAAGACATGCCTTCAAAAGAAGTAAAAACAGAAATCTCCCGATAAAGTGCTATGTGTATATGTGTGTATGTTCATAAGTTTGTGAGAAAAAATTTATGAATATGTCTTCTCTAATTTTTATGTATCCTATACCTTGAAAAGACTCTGATGCTGGGAGGGATTGTGGGCAGGAGGAGAAGAGGGCGACAGAGGATGAGATGGCTGGATAGCATCACCGACTCAATGGACATGAGTTTGAGTGAACTCCAGGAGTTGGTGATGGACAAGGAGGCCTGGCGTGGTGTGATTCATGGGGTCGCAAAGAGTCAGACACAACTGAGTGACTGAACTGAACTGAAACCTTAAGTTTAGAAGAGTAGCAAACTTAATTAACCACTTGTAATTAGACACTTAAAAAGTCTGTCTGATTCTAGTTTCTTGATTGGGAAGATCTCTCCCAGATTTAAATTTTTTTTTTTTTTTTTTTCCTCACTGGATGCCTTTCAATCCTTCCATGTGGTTCTGAAGGCATTTTTCAAGGACTGGAAATCTGGAATGACAGGAAGTATTTCTGTGGGGCATGACAGGAAAGCAGGAGTCCTGAAAGACCACTGCATATTTCCCCCTAAGATCACCTTATGTGGGAGAGGTTCACCTGTGTTCATGGCTGCAGGAACTCTTTAGTTTAAAGGTAAAGGCAAGAGTCAGCAGGGGAAGTGTAACTTTGCACTTTGCTGACAGTCTGTGAAATAAATGGCCCTGGCCTGGTCTCTGACATGGAACTCAGCAGGGATAAAAACCTACTTAAAATGAGCAGTCACAGGCAGCTAAGGTGTCGAGAAACCTTTCCTGGGAGGAACACCTGAGAAGGCAAACAGGGTTGTCATCCTGAAAGCTCTCACACGATTTCATTTCTGTCTTAATATCTGTGTCAAGACTTTTCTGCAAAAGAGAATCATCAAACTTGAAAGAGTAAAACAGGCAGTGTTAAGAGTAAATTGAAATTCAGAACAGGAAAGAAAAATATTATGCATGATGGTAAGACAGCACTTAAATATTTTAAATTCATGTCTTTAGGCAGAAACAAATTAAATTCCAGTTTAGTTGTAACAAATCACTCATTGATTCCAGAAATATTTATTGAGTGCCTACCAAGTGCCAGCACTGTTCTCTGCGTATGTTCGTGGAGCTGGAAGAAAAAAGAGACAAAGATCCTTTCCTCTAAGTGCTCTTATTTGTAATTGTGATTGCAAAAACCTTATCTTAACTCTTTGAAATGTCATAGGGAACAAGAAACTGCCAGTTGACAGGTTTGCCAAATTCTTTCTTAATATTCAAAGAAATGGCAGAAGCAGATTTCAGAAACTGTGCCAATGACAACCTTGGATAAAATTAGAAAATAAATTTGAGTCCTTAACACAAGAAAAAGCAATTACCATACACCCAGCTATATGAAGTCATGTGAACTGCCTTGCTTCACTGCGTCATTGAGTTTTGAGACAGGTAAATCAGGAGAATTTTATGTGAAAATTGTATCTTGATTTCCTTAAGACATTTCTTAGCTGTTTCATACCACTTTGAGGGTTGGTTAGAAGGGTTTGGACTGGCTGAGTAAACACTCTCTAAGAATCTAGATTTAAAGGATTGATATCAAGTTGGAAGGAGATTTAGAATTTCAGTTGATGTAAATATACTTTCCTGTAATATAACAGGGACTCTTGACCTAAAAAAAGGAATATTAGAATATTTGTGAACTGTAGGTATAGGTACAAAGTGAAATAAAAACATTAACTTCAAAAGTTTACATGAGGATTAAGGGTGGACATGTTTATTGCAAAATAGAAACTCCATAAATATCACTCTGATCTCTCGCTCCCTGGCTCAAAACAATGTTTACTTTTACATCCTGTTCCTGAAGATATGCTTAGATATCACCATCACTAAAGCAAAATATATGCATACTATGGTTCTCACTTTGTTAATATTTGGTGTTCTATTAAGTTAAAAATGAAGTAGAACCACTCTGCATGTATTATACTATACAATGTTATTTATATTTTGAATGTTAAAGAAGAGATATTACTTTGCTGACTAAGGTCCGTCTAGTCAAGGCTATGGTTTTTCCAGTAGTCATGTATGGATGTGAGAGTTGGACTGTGAAGAAAGCTGAGCACTGAAAAACTGATGCTTTTTAGCTGTGGTGTTGGAGAAGACTCTTGAGAGTCTTCAAGTCTGCAAGGAGATCCAACCAGTCCATTCTGAAGGAGATCAGCCCTGGGATTTCTTTGGAAGGAATGACGCTAAAGCTGAAACTCCCATACTTTGGCCACCTCATGGGAAGAGTTGACTCATTGGAAAAGACTCTGATGCTGGGAGGGATTGGGGGCAGGAGGAGAAGGGGATGACAGAGGATGAGATGGCTGGATGGCATCACTGACTCGATGGGCGTGAGTCTGAGTGAACTCCGGGAGTTGGTCATGGACAGGGAGGCCTGGCGTGCTGCGATTCATGGGGTCGCAAAGAGTTGGACACGACTGAGCGACTGAACTGAACTGAACTGATTTTGAATGTTGGCTATATACTTATTTTGAAACACAACTAGCTTAGTCACATTTAATAACTAATATTTATGCTTTTTGATGAGAGAAAAAAAAAACTCACTCTTTTACATACCTACATTTTCTCATAAATTGAAAATAGCATATCTAACCATGTTTTCATGACAATCTATGTCTTTGCTTTCTCTTTCTGTGAATCTTAACTGCAGAATGATGGCCCCATAAAGATAAGTATACAAGAATGCTTTTTATAGCACTGTTTGAAATTGGAAAAATAAAATAAAATTGTGCTTTTAAGGGAGTGGTTATATAAGTTACAGTACATCTATACAATAGAATTATATGTAACAGTAAACAATGAGATGAGCCTATAAATATTGAGTTGGTGAGATCTCAAGACAGCTTAGAAAATAAATAAAGCCTTGGTACTGTATACTTCCAATAATATAAGTAAAAGGACAATGGACATATGAAAGTAAGTGTGTATGTGTATGTGTGTGTTTGTGTGAGTGACTGCATCAGAATAGGGGCTAGAAGATGGTACTTACTCTGTTTAAATTTTATTTCACCTTTTACATTTTTCACTGAAGTATAGTTGATTTATGCTGTTATTTCCTTGTGTACAGCAAAGTGATTCTGTTATATATATTCTTTTCCATTATGTTTATTACAGAACATAGAATACAGTTCCCCGTGTTGTACAGTAGGAACCTATTCTTTATTTTATATATAGCAATTTATATCTGCTAATCTGAAACTCTTAATTTATCCTCACCTCTGTTCCCCTTTGGTAACTGAGTTTGTCTTCTATGTCTGTGAGTCTGTTTCTGTTTTGTAAATAAGTTCATTCAGTACTTACTCTTTTGATAGTGTGATCTCTGATGAGAGAATAGGGAATCAGTACTAGTGAAATGAATGGGACAATTATATTTTATTATTATTATTTCTATATTGGTCAAGACTTTTAAACATAAATATGTTTTAAGTCACAAATGTGTTTAAGCAAAAATGTACATCTAGTATAAAATAACAAATAATGAAAAATAATACTGATATTATTTGTGGAAGTTTAAAGTATAGATTGACAAACAGGGCTTCCCTGGTGCCTCAGATGGTAAAGTGTCTACCTACAATGCAAGAGATCCAGATTTGATCCCTGGGTTGGGAAGATCCTCTGGAGAAGGAAATGGAAACTCACTCAATATTCTTGCCTGGAAAATCTCATGGATGGAGGAGCATGGTAAGCTACAGTCCATGGGGTCACAGAGTGTCGGATACGACTGAGCGACTTCAGTTTCAGTTTCAGAGTCATTGGTCAAGAGATGGATTCTTCTTTAAGCCAGGTCTCAAAGAGCATGATAATAACCAGAAGAAAAAATGAAGACTCAAATCCAAACTGCAATTTGTTTGTTTAAAGAGAATAATGAAATAATATTCTCATGATTAAAATTTTCTTTAAAAGTCTAATTTGCCTTTACAANTTCAGAGTCATTGGTCAAGAGATGGATTCTTCTTTAAGCCAGGTCTCAAAGAGCATGATAATAACCAGAAGAAAAAATGAAGACTCAAATCCAAACTGCAATTTGTTTGTTTAAAGAGAATAATGAAATAATATTCTCATGATTAAAATTTTCTTTAAAAGTCTAATTTGCCTTTACAAAGAAGCAGTTTTACCATTTGCAATTAGTCTTCTTTAAACACTAAAGAGCAAATATAATTAATGTATTTCCTTTTTTGCAACCATTCACATGAAAAGATCTAAACCAATAATATAAAAGAGGGAGATTCATTAACTAGGTTTTATTTTATATTATCATTGCAATTAATTTGTCTAGATTGACCCTCTCAAAATAAGAGCTCATCTTCTACTTTTGATATTCACAAGAGGGAGTCAGGCTCTAATGTTGACTGTGATCATGATAGTCTCCTCTTCCACCTCTGGTCCTTCTTCCTCTTTTTCCCTTTATCTTCCTCCTTCTTTTCTTCCCCTCCACTTCCTCCTGCTTCTCCTTTTTTTCCCTTACACATTTTCAAATGGTACTTTTTATTCATTTAGTTACCAAATCAGAATGCATAGAATGGATTTGCCTGTTAATTATATTAAAGAACAGGCGTTAGTGGAAAATCATCTCTAAACATTCTTTCAAAGAAAGCTTTGGAGAGAGCATCCTCAAGCTCAGTGTCCCCAGGAATACCTCAATCACATAATCCAACCTTTACATTTCCCATTTTTGACCCATGCAATTTCAGAGACTGCTGGGTATAAAATAAGAGGTCTGATGCCAATCAGTCATTGCATTTGCATTTAGATATATGCCAGAGAACTAACTGGTCTTTTTTTAGGGCAATACTTTGATGTTGCTGGTGTCAAAAACTTCACCCCCTCCTGCTAGAGACTGGTATCCTTCTAAACAGGTCGTAACTTCTCTGTCTATCTTGGCAAGTTATATCTGCTTTTAAAGAGGCTGTCAGTTTGGTCATAGGTCACTTAAAGCACTTATTTTGTAAATTGCGGGTGTTTGATTCTCTCAGAGGTGTCACAGCACTTTGTTCGTATTTCTTTCTAAATTTTGCCATGAAGAAAAAGAGCTGTCATAAATCACCTTCTTTGACTTTCACTGGGTAAGGACTGTGTCCTTCAAATTCAAGGGAGAGTTACTACTACGTGAATTTCTTTGTTCTGCCTATTAGAAAGAAATAGACAAATATTTGTAAAATCATATGTAACCATCTATATGATAAGCTCATTCCTAATACAGTAATTGTGTAATGATCCAGGCCAGCCTGGGGCTTTCCAGATGGCACTAGTGGTAAAGAACCCACCTGCCAATGCAGGAGACATAAAAGATGCAAGTTCAATCCCTGGATTGGGAAGATCCCCAAGAGAAAGCCATGGAAACCCACTCCAGTATTCTTGCCTGGAGAAGCCTATGGACAAAGGAGCCTGATGGGCCACAGTCCATAGAGTTGCTAAGAACTGGACACAACTGAAGTGACTTAGCACACATGCACACCATGTCAGCCTACATGGAGAAGGCCACACTGTCCCATTCAATAGGAGTGGGAACAAGACCTTTCCATTTTTAATATCTCATCTGTGAAGACTCCACCAAGGTTCTTTATCTGTTTGCAACTCACTCTTCTATGAACCCAGATGTAGAAGGGAGAGACATTCTAGATTTTAACTTGACAAGTATTCATCTTTGTTTGGGTTCCATTTTGAAATGTGCATACGTCTGAATATCATTCTTATGTTAGTTTAGCTCAAAATCTATGCCATGGCTCAGCATAAATCTCTTTGTCTTGAATTTGTCTTGCTTCCAGCCCCTGACACAAATCTAGTGAAAAAAAGCACTACATGACTGAGGTTAAATTTTCAACCATCTCATTGGAAATCAGAATTTAGTGTAGTTAGAGAAGATAAAGTGATGCTTTATGCTCTCAACAAATATTTAGTACCTCCTCTGTTTTAAGCACTTTTCCTGGCTTTGAGAAAGCAGATAAAAGCACTTTTTGCATGGTTCCTAAGAACTAGCTGTCAAAGCAAAGGAATTCCAGTCCTGGGGGGGTGTGCTCATTCGTGTGCCGTTTATGTGTTGGCCAAAGGCCAGGATAAGATTAGGCTGTTGCAGAACATTAGCCCATAACCAAGAATCATCAGCCTCACAAAGAAGGTCAATATCATGAAAAAGACATTAAAAATTCCATGGAATGCCCTCTGAAGCAGAGTTAATATGCTAAGCACCTCATTAAACAGACTTAATAGGCTAAATACTGAATAAAAAGGAGAAATATCTTAGGTAAGAAAGATATATAAAATATAAAAATATGTAGAATTATATGTGAAAGTTAAAAATATGGGTAAATTTTGGAGAAATAATACAAAGTTCAAGTTGGTGCAAGAAAAAAATATAAAATATGAATAGACTGAAAATAAAGGGATATGAATGTAATAAAAAGGCATACCCCTCAAATAGTTCTAGGCATAGAGAATATTACAGGTAAACACTGTCAAAATGTCAATAAGTAGCTTTTATGTCTTTCTCAACATGTTTCTGTAAATTAAATCCATATGTTAAGTTGGGCAAAATGTCCAATTATTTTAATTATGTACATTTAAAGAAGTACGTCAAGGCTGTATGTTGTCACCCTGTTTATTTAACTTATATGCAGAATACATCATGAGAAACGCTGGGCTGGAAGAAGCACAAATTGGAATCAAGATTGCTGGGAGAAATATCAATAACCTCAGATATGCAGATGACACCACCCTTATGGCAGAAAGTGAAGAGCAACTAAAAAGCCTCTTGATGAAAGTGAAAGAGAAGAGAGAAAAAGTTGGCTTAAAGCTCA
Organism: Neotragus moschatus; assembly: GCA_006410615.1. Taxonomy (NCBI): domain Eukaryota; kingdom Metazoa; phylum Chordata; class Mammalia; order Artiodactyla; family Bovidae; genus Neotragus; species Neotragus moschatus. The sequence goes on from SJYA01001456.1 coordinate 1,640,864, forward strand.
ACATTCAGAAAACGAAGATCATGGCATCTGGTCTCGTCACTTTATGGGAAATAGATGGGGAAACTGTGGAAACAGTATCAGAGTTTATTTTGGGGGGCTCCAAAATCACTGCAGATGGTTACTGCAGCCATGAAATTAAAAGACATTTACTCCTTGGAAGAAAAGTTATGACCAACCTGGATAGCATATTCAAAAGCAGAGATATTACTTTGCCAACAAAGGTCCATGTAGTCAAGGCTATGGTTTTTCCAGTGGTCATGTACGGATGTGAGAGTTGGACTGTGAAGAAAGCTGAGCACCAAAGAATTGATGCTTTTGAACTGTGGTGCTGGACAAGACTCTCGAGAGTCCCTTGGACTGCAAAGAGATCCAACCAGTCCATTCTGAAGGAGATCAGCCCTGGGATTTCTTTGGAAGGAATGATGCTAAAGCTGAAACTCCAGTACTTTGGCCACCTCATGCAAAGAGTTGACTCCTTGGAAAAGACTCTGATACTGGGAGGGATTGGGGTCAGGAGGAGAAGGGGACAACAGAGGATGAGATGGCTGGATGCCATCACCGACTCGATGGATGTGAATTTGAGTGAACTCTGGGAGTTGGTGATGGACAGGGAGGCCTGGCATGCTGTGATTCATGGGGTCGCAAAGAGTTTGACACGACTGAGCAACTGAACTGAAACTTGATACTAAACTAAGAAAACAAAGTTATAGACAAATTTCAAAATAGACTGGTACAAAAGTAGTTATGGTTTTGGACCTTGATTTTAAATCATTTAAACTAGGCTCAAACACTTCTTTATTAATCAAAATCGGAACTATTACACAATCAACACAAATCTGCCAATGAGAGATGTTTGTTTATTCATGTAGCATAAAATCCGTAGCTTCCCAGGTGGTGCTAGTGGTAAAGAACCTGCCTGCTAATGCAGGATACATAAGACATCTGGGTTCGATCCCTGGGTCAGGAATATTTCTTGGAGAAGGGCACAGCAACCCACCCCAGTATTCTTGCCTGGAGAATCCCATGGACAGAGGAGCCTGATGGACTACAGTCCATAGGGTTGCACAGAGGCAGTCATAACTGAAGTGACTTAGCACACACAAAAATCCATATTTCAGGATTCAGTGAACTCTTAGCAAGATTTTCTGTGTCCTGCTGGTAGTGGAAACATTTTCCCTGCAAAAAGTTGTTGAGATGGCAAGAAGTCAGGTGAATATAGATGAGGCAAAACTTCATGGCCCAATTTGTTCAACTTTTGAAGTATTTTCTGTGTGACATTTGGTACTAGTGATAAAGAATCCACCTGCCAATGTAGGAGACTTAAGAGATGCAGGTTTGATCCTTGGGTCTGGAAGATGCCCTGGAGAAGGAAATGGCAACCCACTCCAGTATCCTTGCCTGGAGAATCCATGGACAGAGGAGCTTTGCGGGCTACAGTCCATGGAGTAGCAAAGAGTTGGACACAACTGAAGTAACTTAGCACAGCACAGCACATTGTGTGACCTGTGATCAGGTTTTACTGTGGAGAAATGAGACTTTTCGTGGACCAATGCTGGGGTTGCAGGAGTTGCAGTTTTCAGTGTATCTCATTGATTTGCTGAGCATGCTTCTCAGATGTAATGGTTTCCCTGGGACTCAGAAAGCTGTAGTGGATCAGAGCAGCTGCAGACCACCACGCAGTGACCATGACCCTTTTTTAGGGAGCAAGTTTGGCCTTGGGAAGTGCTTTGGAGCTTCTTCTCAGTCCAGCCACTGGGCTGGTCATTGGTGGTGGTTGTATAAAGTCCAAATTTCATCACACATCATAATCCAATCAAGAAACTGTTCACTGTTGTTGTGTAGAATAAGAGATGACACNCCACGCAGTGACCATGACCCTTTTTTAGGGAGCAAGTTTGGCCTTGGGAAGTGCTTTGGAGCTTCTTCTCAGTCCAGCCACTGGGCTGGTCATTGGTGGTGGTTGTATAAAGTCCAAATTTCATCACACATCATAATCCAATCAAGAAACTGTTCACTGTTGTTGTGTAGAATAAGAGATGACACTTCAAAACAACGATTTTTTTTTTTTCTTTTTGTGATAAGCTAATGAGGCTTCCCTGGTAGCTTAGCTGATAAAGAATCTGCCTGCAATAGAGGAGACCTCAGTAGATTCCTGGATCAGGAAGACCCACTCAAGAAGGGATAGGCTACCCAGTCTAGTATTCTAGGGCTTCTCTGGTGGCTCAGCTGGGAAAGAACCCACCTGCAATGTGGGAACCCCTGGATTAGGAAGACCCCCTGGAGAAATGAATGACTACTCACTCCAGTATTTTGACCTGGAAAATTCCACGGACTGTATGGTCTATGGGGTCACAAAGAGTTGGACATGACTGAGTGACTTTCACTTTCATGAGGCACCCACTTATTGAACTTTTACATCTTTCCAATTTGCTTCAAATGCCAAATTACTGCAGAATAGTCAACAATGAATTCTTGCACAACTTCTCACGTAGTTGTAAGAGGATCAGCTTCAATGATTCACTCAGCTGGTCCTTCTCAACTTCCAATGGCCAGTCACCGTGCTCCTCATTTTCGAGGCTCTAGTCTCCTTTGCAAAACTTCTAGAATCACCACTGCGCTGTACTTTCGTTAGCAGTCCCTGGGCAAAATGCGTTGCTGTGAGTTGTCTCTGCTGCTTTATGACCCATTTTGAACTAAAATAAGAAAATTGCTCAAATTTGCTTTTTGTTTAACATCATTTCCCTAGTCTAAAATACATATAAAATAACAGCAAATAATAATTCATTAGCAAAAACATAAAGCAAGAAATGTGTATTGAAATGATGTACAAGGAAACCAATATATATTTGATATATATTTGAATATATATTTGATATATTCCAATATCAAATAGTGAAGTTCAACAATGCAAAACCAAAATTACTTTTGCAACAATCTAATAGATACAAAAATTCTAATTGAACACTANAACAGCAAATAATAATTCATTAGCAAAAACATAAAGCAAGAAATGTGTATTGAAATGATGTACAAGGAAACCAATATATATTTGATATATATTTGAATATATATTTGATATATTCCAATATCAAATAGTGAAGTTCAACAATGCAAAACCAAAATTACTTTTGCAACAATCTAATAGATACAAAAATTCTAATTGAACACTAGCTGATATACATTATAATTAAGTATATTTTTTCTTGGAAATGCAAAGGTAATTAACTAGCAGAGTAATTCCCAGTATTTTTCAACACATTAATGGGAAATGAAAATCATATACTTTTCCATACATGCAAAAGTCATTTGAAACTTCTCTGCACTTATTTGTGCCTATAGAAATTAGGCTTATAGAAAGCAAGAACAGGCCAGAAATTCCTTAACTTGGTAGAAGTTGTATTTCCAAAATCCAAAAATATGGACAAGGAATTTTAGAAATATTATCTAAGGTTTGGAAGAATAAATGGATTCTTGCTATTGCCCCTATTTTACAATATATTGTGGAAGGTCTCAACAAAAGGTAGTATGATAACCCATGTAGAATAGAAAAGATTATGTCGTTATTATTTCTAGAAAATTTGGTGATTTTATCTAGAAACCAAAAGTAATAAACAGGTAAGCTATTAAAACCAATAAAATACTTCAAGACCAATATTTGAATTAAAAAAGTAACCCGAAGTCAGAAATATCCTCCTACATCAGCAATAATCAGATAATATAATAGAAAAGGTACAATAAACGTGGAATTTAATCTAACAAAATTCTATTAAAATACATTATATAAGGCCTGAATAAGTGGAGAATTACATTATGTTCATAAACAGGCCAACTGAACATCAGAAGTGAATTTTTTTGGAAGTAGGGAAGGCTTTTAAATAAGTCACAATAGTACAAGTAATGAAAAAATCTGCATTTATTCTACCATACTAAACAAAATGTCCCATTTAAAATAAAAATCTAAAGATAAGTGACAACTAGAAATTATCTGTAACACAGACAACACAAAGAGTCAATATCAATACAATATAAAACTTAAATAAGTAAAAGAAAGCAATCTGTTAGAAATGTGGTCAAATGATATAAAGAGCCAGTTGCAGAAGATATTAAAATGCCAATAAGCATATGAAACTACTGTCAACCTCACTAATATTTAGAGATACTAATTTTAAGGACATATTTTCACCTATCAGATCAGCAAAAGCTATAAATTCTGACATTATTAATGTGTTGGCAAAGCTATAAGGTAGTGATTCTCAAACATTGCTGCACATGGAAATCACCTGGGGTCTTTGAAGCATCTAGTGCTGGTTCCCACCCCAACATTCTGATTTATTTGAAATAGACTTTCACATGCATGCCTATGATTTCACCTTGTAGAGAAATATCATGTATGATGTGCTATAAAATTTACAATGTTCAAAGGAATATTNATTGCTGCACATGGAAATCACCTGGGGTCTTTGAAGCATCTAGTGCTGGTTCCCACCCCAACATTCTGACTTATTTGAAATAGACTTTCACACGCATGCCTATGATTTCACCTTGTAGAGAAATATCATGTGCGATGTGCTATAAAATTTATAATGTTCAAAGGAATAGTAAGAGGAAGATTAGATTGCCTATTGCAAGTCTAATAGGAAGACAATTATTAATAAATGGGGTAAGCAGAGACACATTGGGAAAACCTTTGAGAAATAGTGTCCAAAGAAAGAAGGACCTGTTTCACGATATAGAAAGCCACATGTTAGTGGAAATATTAAAGCACGTGGTGGACAAGCACTCGGTACAGTTTGTAGAGGAAAATTCAGGTTATTAGATTGATAGATGGAATAGATGACCTTACAATGACCTGTGAAAATGTGATACTAGGACAGCTGCTAGCAGTTCAAACTGAATCTTCCTTTTCACCTTTTTTTTTTTTTTTTTTTTACCTCTAAGAATTCCTGACTCAAGGCTTTCTCCTGAAAAACAACAAACAAAAAACATCATATTCAGAATCTGGTTGTGCCTTCATTGCTTATTTCTACATGGTTTTATTGATCTCTCCTACTATGGACTTAGAGAATAGGAATATACCATTCAGGGTGCATTTAACCAAATACTTTCCATCTTGGGAATGAGTAGAGATTTTCCTTCACCTTGTGGAGTATACCACACTTCTGCTTTTAGCGGTTCTTCTGTCGTTTACTTATTTCAGATGCTTTGGAATATTGTGGCGCATCCTCCCACAGGCCTGAGGTTTGGCAATATGCAGTTTGAAAAGCCCTGCATTTCTGATGCTTCAATTATTTGCTAAGAACAGATGACTAAATTTTCTGATCCTATATACTGAAACTTTTACTTGGGGTCTGGCAAGAACAGAGGTTTCGAGGCAAGTAAGCATATGCCATCATTCAAACAGCCCATCGTATTATACATATATACACACACACACACACATATATATTTCAATGATTATATAAATAATGATTTTCCTACTAAGAACATGGAAAGTTCCTTATAATACTTAGTGAAAAAAAGATTACATTTGGTCCACATATGTGCATGTATATTAATATATGTATAATACTCTGTACATATCCCTTTCCTGATGATAATTTACTCCAGGTGTTTATAAATATAATTATGGGCAGCAGAAAGAAAATAAGGTATCTGTGACTACCAAAAGAAAAATACTCAAGCTTTTGAAATGGGTTATGAATCAGTAGGCAGTGAAACTGTCGATTTACTTTTGACTATCATCTTTAAAAAAAAAAAAAAATTAGGGGGGACTTCCCTGGTGTTCCAGTGGCTAAGACTCCATGCTCCCAATGCAGGGGGCTCAGGTTCACTCCCTGGTCAGGGAAATAAATCCCACATGCTGCAACTAAGGGTTTGCATGCTGCAACTCAGAGTTCGTTGCCTCAGTTAAGACTCAGCACAGTCAAATAATAGATAAATAAGTAAACAAAGAAATATAATTTAAAAAAAATTTTTTTNGGGGCTCAGGTTCATTCCCTGGTCAGGGAAATAAATCCCACATGCTGCAACTAAGGGTTTGCATGCTGCAACTCAGAGTTCGTTGCCTCAGTTAAGACTCAGCACAGTCAAATAATAGATAAATAAGTAAACAAAGAAATATAATTTAAAAAAAATTTTTTTTTTGGTTACACCACATGGCGTGTGGGATCTTATTTCCTGACCAGGGATTGAACATGTGCCCCTATATTGGTAGGGCAGAGTCTTAACCACTGGACCACAAGGAAATTCTCTTTGACTATCTTGACCTCTTCGTCTATTTGATCATTCAGTCGCTCAGTCATGTCCGACTATTTGCGGCCCCATGGACTGTAGCCCACCAGGATTCTCCATCCATGGGGTTTTCCAGTCAAGAGTACTGGAGCAGGTTGCTATTTCCTTCTCCAGAATATCTAGTCAAACCAGTCAATCCTACAGGAAATCAATACTGAATATTCATTGCGAGGATGGATGCTGAAGCTAAAGCTCCAATGCTTTGGCTACCTGATGTGAAGAGCTGACTCGTTAGAAAAGATCCTGATGCTGGGAAAGATTGAAGGCAGGAGGAGGATGGTGTGACAGAGGATGATGGTTGAATGGCATCACTGACTCAATGGACATGAGTCTAAGCAAGCTCTGGGAGGTGGTGAGGGACCGGGAAGTCTGGCGTGCTGCACTTCATGGGGTTGCAGAGTGGGACATGACTGAGCAAGTGAACAACAGCAATATCTATTTTACCTAAACTTCCCAGTTTCCTCATTTTTAAAGACAGTAACCTCAAGTTCTTGGCTAGGTGAAGAAGAGAGCCAGGCGGCGGAGGAGGAAGACTAACCGGAGTGAGCTTTCAATGTGAATTATACTGTGGTGGGCACTTGCAAAACACTTCACAACAGTTTTTTATTAGAACCTTACAACTCCTCCATCAGGTGTTACTATTATCTTCCTTTCACACGAGGAAGATGAAACTCAGAAAATTAAATAATTTGCCCAAGATCACATAGGGTATGACAAAGTGTGGTTTGAACCCAAAAGATCTGACTTTGCCATGAATCTATTAGTCTATAGGAATTTGTTAAACATCAAAAAGAAGAGAAATTTGAAAAAGAAGAGAAGTTTGAAAAAGCTCAGTAATACCTATAAAAAGAGATGGGACCAAGTATTTAGCAAATAAATTCATTTTTATGTGAAAATACTTTATAAAGGAGTTTTTATTGAATTTTATAAAATACTCAACAGTGACATAAACCTGAACTCAAATACTGAAAGTCACAGATTTATAATACCTTAATTCAGAATTTGTAATTAATTATACCTAAGCTAGATAAAATTTACCTGTGCACATTTTGAAGAAAAGAACATTGTATGTAAAATAACCATAAGTGATATCTTTAACAAAGTTAAAGGAACTCTTTGTGTGTATTTCAACATACTCATTTGCCACCAAATGGCTCTGCTAAGTTCAATATATTTTATTAAATTTAGGCCTGACGTGATCTTCTTTTGGAAACCTATAACAACTAGTTCAAATTATGCTCAGTACTTTAAAGTAATAAAATATAATTCATTGGAAAATATTTAATAGCTCAGACATTTTTCAAAATCAAATGAAACTTCCATTCATAATTTTAAATTAATGAGGTTTTATTATACCTATTTGAATGAATGTCTATAATTTCTGTTACTTTTGAAGAGATACTGGGGTTTGTTAAGATGTTTCAATTGTAGGATGCAATAAATGTTCATTTTCCTTTTAATAAGCATTTCATTTTATTAGTCAAAGATAATGTTACAGTATTTCTTCATTTTCAGTTTTGTACTCAAATTGGTTTTAAGTCCAGTCATCTGAGACCAAAAATACCTAGTATTCTTAAAATCCAAATGATACAGAAGTTTCTAAATTTGGAACGTGTTGCTCTTCCTCCCATTTGGGGGATTTTGTTTTATAGATATGCAATAACTTGCCGCAGCACTTGAACAAAATTACTAATGCCATATCCAACGATGTTCTTATTATGTTATACCCCTGACACCAAAAGCAATTGTATGGGCTTAGGCACAGCATAGGTGCTTGTTCTCAGGCTGATCAAACAAGCTTAATTATGACCTCCAGATAAAGGCACTGCCATTAAGCCATTGAATTATCACAGATAAGGCTGAGTCTCCGTTACTGTCTGATGATAAATCGCAGCTCACAATGGGCAGAGGAGTCAGAGCTCACACAGTTAATCCTTTGAGGGTTTGGATGGGCCCCTTCTCCTACTGTTTTGAATCTATTTATATTGCACTCAGAACCCCCAAATGGCCTCTGCTTATCTCCAGCTTTAGATAATTTATGCTTTTTGGTGTGTCACCTCACTGCTGAAGCTGTTATCAGGAATGAGGAGGTTAGGAAATCGGATCCAGTGAAATACTAATCCTCCTGCCAATTACTACACAAAAACAAGTTTTCTGTGCTGATTTGCTTTTGTTTATTTGATACTGCAAATGTGGATTTTATGATTACAGTTTAGGACAATTGTTTAGCTCCCAAACAAAATAAGCGTTTAATTTGACTAGCTTCCTCTTTTCACAAGAGTGGTTGGGCAATTTGCACTGATTCAAATGGCCAGATGGTTTCCCCTCTGTTTGTCACTGACTAAATAGATGTGTAAATATTTTTATTTTCATGGAGGGTTGGTCTTGAGAAGAGCTTTTGTTGAAACCCCTCTCAATGGTGGACTTCTGGTCCAAGATGCACCCACTCTCATTTAGATTCTTCTATGTGAAGTGTCTTCTATGGGAAACTATTTCACATAGAAATATGATGCCTGTCTTGGAACTGCATTAAGTTGAAATTTTTTTTCATCCCTTACTGCTGTCCAAGTTTTATGAAACCTTATCTCTGAGAATTTTATGAGGTTGTTTGACTAGTAGTTAAATGTATTACTTTCAGTGATATGAAACATTCCTAAATGAGTAACTACCAAGCCCATAAAATTCTCATGTGCTTATTAGCATAGTATAATGAAAATTTGAAATGCAAGGTTAGACCATACTTTTAAACAGGCGAATTAAATTCATACTGAACATAGCTATGTTTGTCTCTTCACTCCTTTCTAAACAAGCTCTCTAAGGTTTTAAGGTTTGGGGAGGATACGGTCACCTGGTTGTCAAGATTGATCACCAATTATTCAACTCTTCCTGTGTTCACTATTGATGCCAGTTATTGAGATAGTAATCTTTGGAGTGATAAGGGAAGCTACAAAATTAATTCAACCTTGAGAGTCCATTACACTTAATGTCACCTAATAGAACATTTGATATTTTTAATGCTAGTTAAAGACTTTCTCCCTAAGCAATTGCTGATGGCAGAAATGATGGAAAAGAAAAATATCTGAATTTATAACTTCTACAATTCTTTTTCTCTGGGTATATTTCTGGGTACAGCATATATGTAGGTGGCTTCTCAAATGGCTCCTTGATTTTCTACAGAAATGTGGGGTGAATGCCTGTATTTCAAATTGAAAATGAAATGCTCACTTTCTCTCATATATGAAAGCTTCTTCTCTTAAAAGACTTGCTTCTGCAAGGTATCCTAAATGTTAGCTTACAAACTCTCTTACCTTTTTCTCTAAAGTACCAGAATTAAAAAAACAAAAACAAAACAAAACAAAAAAACAACAAAAAACAGATGAGAAAAGAAACCTGGACTAGTAGATCCATGCCATTCCAGAAAATTAATAGTTTTGATTTTAACAAATCAAATTTTAGGTAAGATTTAATTTATTAGCATGTACTTTAAAGATTAAGTCACCAGCCAAATAATAAACTTCATTGCTTGTTTTATATTTATCACCTGTCACATTCCTTTTAAAACAGTCATTTTTTGGGGGGGTTATTTTGTTTATTTCTCTCCCATTTAAAAATATTTTTGGTATCTAGTTCAAATTCTTCAAGGACCAACAGACTGCACTATGAACTTTCATACACGTTTTACTGTAATCTATGGTCCTATAGCTTATTGCTCTTTGTGGAAACACATAACAATAATTAAACGGAGCTGTCACATTGTTTACTTCTCTATACCTGGAATGAAGTTCAAGGACAAAAGCAAAACCCCTCTCTACTTTGTGGCACAAGTAAATGATGCTGTGACTGGGAAGTTGAGATTACCATGATTTTAGAAATAACAGTATCTGTTGCCTCATTTGGCTGTGACTCAAAAAAAAAAGAAAAAGAAATTAAGTAGCATTAAGGAATGTGTGTGGGCTTCCCAGGTGGTGCTAGTGGTAAAGAACCCATCAATGCAGGAAACATCAACTTGGGTTTGATCCCTGGTTAGAAAAATCCCTAGAGGAAGGAAATGAGAATCCACTCCAGTAATCTTGCTGGGAAATCCCAGAGGAGGAGGGAGGAGCCCCCAGGACAGAGGAACCTGGTNTAAAGAACCCATCAATGCAGGAAACATCAACTTGGGTTTGATCCCTGGTTAGAAAAATCCCTAGAGGAAGGAAATGAGAATCCACTCCAGTAATCTTGCTGGGAAATCCCAGAGGAGGAGGGAGGAGCCCCCAGGACAGAGGAACCTGGTGGGCTACAGTTCATGTGATCTTAAAAGTCAGACACAACCTCAGTTCAGTTCAGTTCAGTGCACTTCATTCGCTCAGTCGTGTCTGACTCTTTGTGACCCCATGAATCACAGCACACCAGGCCTCCCTGTCCATCACCAACTCCTGGAGTTCAATCAAACTCACGTCCATCNGGTGGTGATTGGTATTCCATGTAAACCAAGTTATTCAGCCTTCTTTTCTCTGCTAATTTTCCAATCTCTCTTTATATCTGTAATTAAATAAGTTTTTCCTAGGATGCCGACTCCATCTCACCTTCGAATTACCCTGGATCCACTGGGGCTGGACCCCAGCATATATACACATCTGCATATATATGCATTTTTAACATTAACATGTATTTCATCTTAAAATGAAACCGAATTTTCTTAGTGAAAAGTAACAGTAGGTTTTCTTTGGTTTTAAGTTTGCAAATAACTTGGTTAACTGTCAGTATGAAGGCAACCTAAACCCAAAGAAAAGAACATCATGTTAAAAGGGAAATTTCTCTTTAGTGTCTGACTAACAAAATTTTCAGACTTATGGAAATTAAACATAGAAGCTATATGGGACCAACAGGAAAGTATTTCCTCAGTCACTCATTCATCTACTTGTCTGTGTTACTATCTATTTCATGAGCCACATGTTAGATTTCATCCAAAAATGAGATCTGATAGGTGTTTCACATTAGGATTAAGAGACATGTAAAATGAGTTCCTGTGTTTTCTGTTCCTTGAAAAAAAGGACAAATGTAAAGTAATAGGGACATCGGTTATGTTTCCTCTCAAAAGTACATTTCCTCTCTCTCTCTCTCTTAAAGGAATTCCTAATCATTGTTTCATGTCGTGTCATTGAAAATGATGCTGGGGGTGGAGAGGAGGAAGGAATATTTAATGAGCATCTGCAATGGATTCCGACTCCAGTTTTGATGTCTAGTTGCTGATAGCTTTCAAAATCCTCTCTTTTGCTTTCTTGCCTCACTTCTGGGAAAATCAATAAAAAGCTCTCAAGCTGCCTGTCTTGTACCAGTGGGAATTTTGGACTAGCAAACTACCTGCCTGTGCTTGGGACCCCACAGCCAAGACTCACCCGCCGAGTCAATTGTCCCTCTCTGCTCTCTAAGTGATTTTCAAACTTGCTTGGGAGCACTAATCCTCCCTGGAAAGCCTCATGATGAGATAACAAACTTTTTCAGACCCTCTCGCTGCATGCATGGTGTCATTTGTTTCAACATCTGAATAAAATTTTGGGTGAGGAGTTGAACCACTCACCCCATGGGGCAACCACAAAGTAGTATTTAATACATGCAGGTATCTATGGAGTTTTATATAAACTATCAAACATAATATTTATCACAAACCAATGAAGTAGGCAAAAGAGCAGATGATATGATCAAATAAGTAGCAGAGCTTCCATTTAAATTTAGATCTGATCCAACATCCATATTCTTTTTATATAACATGTGTTATAGACATTATTTTTAGCTGCAAGGCACAGAGGATCCATACAAATGCTCAGATAATCAAGAGTTCACAGAAAAAGAATACAACCAAAGTTGATAAATTCAATAAGTTTTTGCAGAAGGCACAATGATAGCTTATGAATAAGAGGGACCTTTCCCAGCCTGTATCTATTTTTCATCAATGAGCAGAACTTTTCCAGAAGCCATTAAGCAAATTTTGCCTCCCAGAAGAGGAATCACGTTTGCAAGCCTCAACCAGATACTGGCAGAGGAACTGATACCACCTTGACTAGCCCACTTAGGCAATGGTCACTATGAGAGGAGGAAAGATTCCCTACACCTGACATGTGCCAGGGTAACCATCTGAGAAAAATAGAGGCTTTGGCATCAAGAAGGAAAGGGGGGTGCCTCTCAGACACATAATCCACTGTGCCCACTATTCTGTTTTTTCTGCCGTTTTGTGCCATGCTTGTGTGAACTCTATTACTCTAGTTTACTATATAGTTCATATATTTCAGTGTATTTTAAATGACATTTTTACTAGCTCATATCTCCTCAAGTTAAACAAAAATAACAACAAAGAAGGAATGTAAAGACCCCCCCTTTCCTCATGCTCTCAGTTTCAAGCCATTTGTCATTCTGAGCCTGGTAGCTCCTGAGGTTAGTAGGTGACTGGGTCTGGCTACATCTCTGGCTCTATGTGGGTCTGTCTCCTATAGGTGCCTCCAGTGACTGATGAAAGATAGCAAAGTCCAGAGGATGGGTAGGAAAGTGGGGGGGGGGTGGTCTTAAGACCTTGGCGTGTGGGAACCCGTGGACTCTGTCAACAAAGAAAGTTGATGATCGCTCCTCTTAAATGATCCTGGTCACCTTGACCCCTAAAGGCCAAAACTAGATTTTTGGCTGATTCTTTCCTGATCCAGCCTATGTGAAAAGGCAGGGAAAACAAAACTGAGGGACTGCTTTGTGTATTTCGGGAAGAGGCTGATAGCCTGCTATTAAAGATACCACAAGATAAAAATAAAGAAGATAACCCTTTGGCCTTTCGTCCTGTGGAGAATCCCTATCCTAAATAAGTTCCAGACATCAGGGCTGAGCTGCAGTGAGCTGCTTGAGAAAATAATCACCCATTCATTTAAGGAGCCATAGCAGCCAGAGAGAAAAGGGTCAGGTTGAAATATAGAATACAGGCCCAGCGACATACGAGCAAATGAGAAACTGAACTGTTTTTAAAAGAAAGGAAGGAAGGAAGGGGAGAAAGGAGGGAAGGAGGGAGGGGAAATGCATAAAAAACATACAGATGCAATATTACACACCCACAGAAACTAAATTGTGGGTTTGGCAACTAACAAACCAAATATGTTAAAACAGAGACTAGTTACTGTTGAGACTGGATGAAATAAGTACAAGAATATCTCAAAACACAGGAAAGAAAGAGAAAAAGAAATCACAAAGAAAAGAAAATACACAAGAATACCTTTAAGAGCAAGAGCAGCAAAAGGTGATTTAGAGGAGGCAAAGGAGGGGATGGGAGCGAGATCATTATGAAACCACTTCTAGACATAAATTTTCCGGAACTGAGAATATATTTGATTCCAACAATTAAGAGGGCTGAGTAAGTTACAGGTTGATTTAATAAGAGGATCTACAACTCTATGTAAATCCTTGCAAAATGTGTGAACTCCAAGGATAAAAGAAAAAATAAATGTATGTTTCCAACTTAAGAGAGTAAGTTGCCAGAAAGTAAAAATAATCACAGTGGCATAGGCATTATTATTTGACATTGGAAGGTAATAAATAATAAGGTTATTTTTCAAGAGAAATAAAACCCAGCATGCCAAGAATCTCGTACTAAATATCCATTATTCACTGATATTTGGCTGAGGCCACTGGCAAAGATTGCACTTTGAAGTTTAGGCACGGCAACTGGCTCTTTCGGTCAGTGAGATCCATAGAGGAAGCATTTATTGCCAGTGTGTGTGAATTTCTCTCATTCTTCTCGGCCATGGCAGTTGTGGAAACGGGTTTAAATACCACCACTGTAGGATGATGGAACCTCCTAGGGGGCAAAGTCAGTGGTAAGACACCTAGACAAACCCATCTTTTGATCCACTGTGGTCTTAGAGCATGAGAAAGGAAGAAACTTCTGTTTTTTTTCAGCACTGAAGTTTGGGGCTGACAGTGACACCTCACCTATTCTGAATGATTCAACCAGCCATCAAAGGGTCAGTCTGCAGTGGGGCTCTCAGACCAGATTGTTGTCTTCTGATTCCAGGACAAAAGTGAGGTCCTGGCAAATTAGATTGCCTCAATGAACAGGGAAGAAAAAGAAAGGGGGAGAATCTGAGAGCTAGCACATTTTAAAAGATGAGAGACAGAGTGTTAAACCAGAGGCAACTGTGTTCATGAATTAGCAAGATTAAATTTCTCAAAATCAGCAAAAATGGAGACAAAGAATAACATTCACTGAGTTATGGGAAAATAAAGGTCATCTCCACACATCCTATTTTAGGCATTAATCTGGCCATGAAACATTATAAAGTATCTATAGTAAATCATATTGCTTAATGACATGGTTGATTTAATTCAACTGTATTTGTTGTTGAATAAGTCTTGCCAACTTTTAAGAACAAACTATTAGAGTGAAATTGTGATATTATGATAACACATTGTTACTATTTGGCATTAAGTGACTTTCTTTAGCAAAGAAAAAACTTTCAATTGGGCTCCCTTGTTCATAATCAAAATACCATGTCCAAAAAAGATAGTTTAAAACAAAAGAGTATGGAGAGGAGCAGAAAAAAACAAGCTATGCATTTGTTTCTTTTAATGAATGAATGTTGAGGTCTAAATTTTATAAATATTATCACTGGCTTAAAAGTGTTAGTAAATGGTGACTATGTAGTCAGCAATGGGCTTACAATAAGGAACAGAACCTACAATGACTGGAATAAAATTATCAGCTGTGCAGAAGGCCATGAATATCCACATTGGTGGGGCAATTTCCAAGGTTAGTAATTTCTATCCTCCTATTATCCTTTGCCAAATAAGCATGCTCACTGTTGCTATAATTACTAGCTTTATTGGATACTCAGAGTTTCATCTAGTATTTTCTATTAGAAATATTTTTATTTTATGCAAATATTTACTATATGATTTTATCATATCACTTCCATTCAGTTCAATGGCTCAGTCATGTCCAACTCTTTGCAACCTCAGGGACCACAGCATGCCAGGGATCCCTGTCCATCACCAACTTCCAGAGCTTGATCAAACTCATGTCTATCAAGTCAGTGATGCCATCCAACTATCTCATCCTCTGTTGTCCCCTTCTCCTCCTGCCTTCAATCTTTCCCAGCATCAGGGTCTTTTCAAATAAGTCAGTGCTTCGCATCAGGTGTGTGATCACAATAAACTGTGGAAAATTCTGAAAGAGATGGGAATATCAGACCACTTGACCTGCCTCTTGAGAAACCTGTATACAGGTCAGGAAGCAACAGTTAGAACTGGACATAGAACAACAGACTGGTTCCAAATAGGAAAAGGAGTACCTCAAGGCTGTATATTGTCACCCTGCTTATTTAATGTCTATGGAGAGTATGTCATGAGGAATGCTGGGCTAGAGGAAGCACAAACTGGAATCAAGATTGCTGGGAGAAATATCAATAACCTCAGGTATGCAGATGACACCACCCTTATGGCAGAAAGTGAAGAGCAAATAAAGAGCCTCTGATGAAAGTGAAAGAAGAGAGTGAAAAATCTGGCTTAAAGCTCAACATTCAGAAGACGAAGATCACGGCATCCAGTCCCATCACTTGATGGCAAATAGATGGAGATACAGTGGAAACAGTGGCTGACTTTATTTTTCTGGACTCCATAATCACTGCGGATGGTGATTGCAGCCATGAAATTAAAAGATGCTTACTCCTTGGAAGGAAAGTGATGACCAACCTAGACAACATATTCAAAAGCAGAGACATTACTTTGCCAACAAAGGTCCGTCTAGTCAAGGCTATGGTTTTTTCAGTGGTCATGTATGGATGCAAGAGTTGGACTGTGAAAAAAGCTCAGTGCCGAAGAGTTGATGCTTTTAAACTGTGGTGTCAGAGAAGACTCTTGAGAGTCCATTGAACTGCAAGGAGATCCAACTAGTCCATCTTAAAGGAGATAAGTCCTGGGTGTTCATTGGAAGGATTGATGTTGAAGCTGAAACTCCAATACTTTGGCTACCTAATGTGGAGAGCTGACTCATTTGAAAAGACCCTGATTCTTTGAGGGCAGGAGGAGAAGGGGACGACAGAGGATGAGATGGTTGGATGGCATCACCGACACAATGGACATGGGTTTGGGTGATCTCTGGGAGTTGGTGATGGACAGGGAGGCCTGGTGTGCTGTGGTTCATGGGTTAGCAAAGTCAGACATGACTGAGTGACTGAACTGAACTGAGCTAGCGTCAGTCCTTCCAATGAACATTCAGGATTGATGTCCTTTAGGATGGACTGGTTGGATCTCCTTGCAGTCCAAGGGACTCTCAGGAGTCTTCTCCAACACCACAGTTCAAAATAGTCCAACTCTCACATCCATACATGACTACTGGAAAAACCATAGCCTTGACTAGACGGATCTTTGTTGACAAAGTAATGTCACTGCTTTTTAATATGCTGTCTAGGTGGGTCATAGCTTTTCTTCCAAGGAGCAATTGTCTTTTAATTTAATGGCTGCAGTCACCATCTGCTGTGATTTTGGAGCCCAAGAAAATAAAGTCTGTCATTGTTTCCACTGTTTCCCCATCTATTTGCCATGAAGTGATGGGACCAGATGCCATAGTCTTAGTTTTCTGAATGTTGAATTTTAAGCCAGATTTTTCACTCTCTTCTTTTACTTTCATCAAGAGGCTCTTTAGTTGCTCTTCACTTTCTGCCATAAGGGTGGTGTCATCTGTGTATTTGATGCTATTCCAGCTTGTGCTTCATACAGCGTGGCATTTTGCCTGATGTACTCTGCATAGATGTTAAATAAGCAGGGTGACAATATACAGCCTTCACGTACTCTTTTCCCAATTTGGAACCAATCTGTTTTTCTATGTCCTATTCTAACTGTTGCTTCTTGATCTGTATATAGATTTATCAGGAGGCAGGTAAGGTGGCCTGCTATTCCCATCTCTTTCAGAATTTTCCACAGTTTTTTGTGATCCACACAGTCAAAGACTTCAGCGTAGTCAATAAAGCAGAAGTAGATGATTTTTCTGGAACTCTCTTGCTTTTTCAATGATCCAGCGGATGCTGGTAATTCGATCTCTGGTTCCACTGCCTTTTCTAAACCCAGCTTGAACGTCTGGAAGTCATGGGTCACGTACTGTTGAAGCCTGGCTTGGAGAATTTTGAACATTACTTTGCTAGTGCTTGAGATGAGTAGAATCGTGAGGTGGTTTGAACATTCTTTGGCATTGTCTTTCTTAGGGATTGGAATGAAAACTGACATTTTCCAGGCCTGTGGCCACTGCTGAGTTCTCCAAATTTGTTGGCATATTGAGTGCAGTGCTTTCACAGCATCATCTTTTAAATTTTGAAACAGCTCAACTGGAATTCCATCACCTCCACTAGCTTAAGCCCTCTTGGAGGATTTGAAATAGCTCAACTGGAATTCCATCAACTCTGCTAGCATAAGCCCTCTTGGAGGAGGTCATCATTAACCCTATCATAGAGCCACCAAGCAGACAACCCACAAACTGCAGAATAATTATAATACCATATATGATGTAATAATAATTATCAATAAAATTATTATTTTACATTATTGATAAATTTAATACTTCTTATTTAAAATTAATTTGCCGTGTATACATTTAAAATTTTTAAGACACAAATGATAAATTAGAAATAAAAATATTAAAGAATGAATATTACAAAAAACAAGAGAGAACTGACATTTGTAACAACACGGATGTTCCTTGTGGGCATTGTACTAAGTGAAATAAATCAGACAGAAAGACAAATACTGTATGATCTCCTTTATATGTACAGTCTAACAAGGCTGACCACATTGAAACAGAGAGCAGAATGGTGGTTACCAGGAGAAACAGGGAGATGTTGGTAAGGGGATACAAATTTTCAGTTACAAGCTGAATGGTGACTATAGTGAATAATACTCTATTACATACTTAGAAGTTTCTAAATGAGTAAATAAATGTTCTCACCACACACACACAGGAAATGATGTGAGATGAGAAGTGAAAACTAACCTTATTATGGTGATCAGTTCAAAATATAAATATATTTATTTGTATATATATATTTCAAGTCATCAAGTTGTACACCTTAATCTTACACAGTGTTATATATCAGATATATCCCAATAACACTAGGTGGAAAAAAGCATTTCAACACACACTCACTCAAATGAAAACTCCCAAATAGAATTGTGAAAGGCAAAAAGATAAGAGCCTTTCTTTAGTTTAATGAAAATATCATCATTCAGAGTCCTCAAATATTCACCACTGAGCAATGTACTTGTTGCTTTCGATTAAAAGTGTCCTGAAGCAAATATCTCACTTAATTTCTTAAACATAGTATTCCATATTCCATATTTTGGTGGCTTATTTAGTTTTAGATATTGAGAAATGATCCATTTTAATAGTTAACTTTGGTATAGAAATATTATATGAAGAATGGCATCATGTTGTTAATTTTAAAGATTTCTTATTTTAACATAAATTTGAATGAAAGCTACGTGTGTGCATATACATGCATGTATTAACTGGCATACGGAAAAGGAAGAAAACATATTTGTTGTCTGAAGTCAGTTATCTTTATTGTTTATTTTAACTCTACTGAAAATGTGACCTGTGAATTGTTGTACCTAATTGCTGGTAACATATTTAGAAAAATTGAGAGCAAGAATTTAGATACTTTCATGTTTGGCACTGCTCATGACATACAAACACAAGATCAGGAGACTCATTTCACAAAACAAGATATAGACTAGTTTCTGTTTTGTTTAAATTCTGTGTGAGTCACCAGTTAAATCAGTCTAAGACAGACTGGGGAAAAAAATTAAAAACTGATTTTTCACCTTGAATAATTTGAGCAACACTGGTCTTCATCACCTAAGGTGGTAATCTGTTAATACCGTTTACTTTTTATTTTTTGTTATTAGCATTTGTTTAAATGATTCTCTCAACTAAACTGTAGCTGATTACCAGTGAGTAAGGTGCTTTACAAAATGCTGCCTATATTCCTTGTATATAATTGGTGCATTCTTGAATATAGTTATCAGTGAATTTATCAAGTTATACATGAATGGTTTTAATAACTAATAATAATAATATAATATAATAGCTAGTAATTATACAGCATGTACAACATGCCAGATTAAACATTTTAAAATCATTGTGTTCTTTACTCTTCACAATAACCTTAGATGTTAAGTACTATGTGTGTACTATATGATCCTCTAATTATTTCAGAAGTCAAAGCACAGAACAGTTAAGTGAATTACCCAAGGTCACAATATTTAGGAGGTGGTATTCCAGGGGTTTGAATCTTAGCAATATGTAGGCTCTGTACATCCTAACAGAGTCTCTAAATTTTAGCAGAGATATCCCTAGTCCAGTAAGTCTGGAGAGGATCAAGAATTTGCATTTCTAGCAAGCTCTCAGGAGATGCTTAAAGATCACATGGGGAGAATGCCATGGTTTAGTCAGAGAGCATTACAGGTTATTCTGCTAGGAAGAAGCTGAACAGTCAGGGGTGTCTTTCTCTTCTTACCAGATACGCTATCCATTGTCAAAACCAATGAGACCATCACACAATACCTAGAATAAACAGCATAAAACAATTTATTGCAGGAGAACTATGTCAGTCAGGTAGTCTCTTGGGGCAGAACAGAAAACTTATCTCATATGACTTTAGGGGAAGCATAGAGTATCCCTGCCTGCTGTCTGCTAAGTTGCTTCAGCCGTGTGTGACTGTACAGACTGCAGCCCACTCCTCTGTCCATGGGGATTCTCCAAGCAAGAGTACTGGAGTGGGCAGCATAGAGCATAGGCACTGATAAACATTCACAAATGCAAGTGGGTTGACAACATCTTAGAGGCTTAGTTCTTACTTTTAACCAAGGCTACAGAAAGGCTTCCCTAGTGGCTCGGAGGTTAAAACATCTTCTTGGAATGTGGGAGACCCAGGTTTGATCCCTGGGTAGGGAAGATCTCCTGGAGAAGGAAATGGCAATGTGCTCCTGTACCCTTGCCTGGAGAATCCCATGGGGGGAGGAGCCTGGTAGGCTACAGTCTGTGGGGTCGCAAAGAGTCGGACATGACTGAGCGACTTCACATCATCACACCACACCACAGAATAATCAGAGTTTTCCTGAATCTGTGGCAACTCTTTTATTTTCACTACCAAGCCTATATTTGCTTATCATAAATATACTATCATCAAATTCAACTACGATCTTCTTCATGCCACTGTCCTGATTTTTACAAATGCAGTTGATAATTGAACCTAAGGGAGCACACAGCTAATTTTATGACTCAGTTTTTCAGTTCAGTTCACTTAAGTTAAGTCACTCAGTCATGTCTGACTCTTTGATACCCCATAGACTGCAGCACTCCAGGCTTCCCTGTCCATCACCAACTCCTGGAGCTTACTCAAACTCACTCCATCGAGTCAGTGATGATATCCAACCATCTCATCCTCTGTCGTCCCCTTCTCCTCCCGCCTTCAGTCTTTCCCAGCATCAGGGTCTTTTCCACTGAGTTGGTTCTTCGCATCAGGTGGCCAGAGTTTTGGAGTTTCTTATAGAGTTCCTTGTAGATTCCCAGTAGATGCTCAATGCATGCTTATTGAAGTTATAAATGAAGAGGAATCTGAAACAAAGTAGGATTCCCGAGGCTCAAATACAGGAATCAAAGAAATATCCGTGGGCATACTCACAGATACAAGAAAATGAAGGCTCTTCCANTGGTTCTTCGCATCAGGTGGCCAGAGTTTTGGAGTTTCTTATAGAGTTCCTTGTAGATTCCCAGTAGATGCTCAATGCATGCTTATTGAAGTTATAAATGAAGAGGAATCTGAAACAAAGTAGGATTCCCGAGGCTCAAATACAGGAATCAAAGAAATATCCGTGGGCATACTCACAGATACAAGAAAATGAAGGCTCTTCCAGAAGCATTTGTATATTTCATAATTCCATATCTGGAATAAATTCAAGCATTTTTATTCTTTTGTTCATTACCAATATAACCACTGATGTACTCAGGATGCTGTATGTGTGCATGTCTATAAATATATGTGTATTTATACATGTGTGTATATATATACACCTATAAAACTTATATGAAATGATGGAGAACAATTTATCATTTCTAGCTTATGCTATTTTTATTCTTCTTGAAGTAGGACATTGAGACTTGTGAATGAATTATCTTGTTACTGAATACTTGAATACTAACTGAAATATTAACAATGCCATAGAAATTCTGTGTACCATGTAGTTAAGGTTACTAAATGGCATCACTGATTTGTTCTACTTTTTCTTACAGGTTTAACTGTATAATGGGACTTCCTTTTAGGAATGTAAGACCAATATTTGAAGGTGACAGATAAGTTAACTCATAATTTCTATAACTACATGTTTTGCTGTAAGACTAATCATTTTCTCTATGAATTGTAATTTTGTAATTATTTTCTTATTTAGTCCTCTGTGACTGATTAAATGTTTTTATGTGTCTTATGCAAGGATTACCCTGGAAATAGATATCCGGAGAGAAAGCTTACTGTAACTAAAATACCAATTTATTCATAGCTATTTAGGTAATACTGCCATTTCACCCATTCTGAACAGGTAAAGAGGAAAAATGTNTTCTCATGCAGGTGGCTTCTCTTGTTGCAGAGCATGGGCTCTAGGCACTCGGTCTCAGTAGCTGTGACACACAGGCTTAATTGCTGCATGGCATGTGGTGGAATCTTCCTGGACCAGGGTTCGAATCCCTGCCGCCTGCATTGACAGGGGGGATTCTGAAACACAGAACCACCATGGAAGTCTTATAACTTCTTTTTTCAAAGTATTTGCAATGGTTTCAACATTCTTTCAATGTGCGAGTTTATCTTTTCTCTATGTTTAGCATCTCCTGATCATGAAGTTATTGCTTAAAGTCTGAGCCATGAACTGTCTACAAGTAGAAAGGATCACAAAGGCAAGAGCAGCAACATTCTTGCTTTGAACCTGCAGTTAAGACAGTAGAAGCTAAATTACCACTGCAAAGAGAAAGTAGAAAGAATATTCTCAATTTGTTTTAGTTTAAATTCTTCTCAGCAAACCGTAAGGTTATAAAATTAAAAAACAAAAAAAAATTAAAAAGGAGATTGCAATTAAGATTCTATGAACAGCTGACTAATGTAAATATTTTAGACAATATGATTCCCAGAGATACATTTGGGTGGATCAATTGGATTGAATAGCTGTTTATTTGTAGTTTTCTTTCCGTCTCTTAAGTGAAAAATTGGAATGCATATTTTGGAAGGAAAGAGATTTGTGTAAAATTTGGGATATGTCTGATGTCACAAATAAAGATGTGAAATATTTTTCATCATTTTTATTAAGACATTAGATATTTGTTCAATGTCACATTTGAAAACTGAGGGTTTTCTTTAAGGAGAAATGCATTAATTATTCTTAAACTATTGTTTTACACTTAAAGAGTCTCATTTATGTAGACATAGACAAAATATGTAAAATCTTCTTTCTTTGTAACTATACAAAGTATAGTACCTATACTCAGCTTTATGTATAAAAATTTATGTATAAGCATATGACTCTCTAATAGATTTTTCTTGCAATCTAATGGGAATACTTCAACAATGTAAACATTTTTTACTTCAAAGTTAAATCTCTGTNCTTAAACTATTGTTTTACACTTAAAGAGTCTCATTTATGTAGACATAGACAAAATATGTAAAATCTTCTTTCTTTGTAACTATACAAAGTATAGTACCTATACTCAGCTTTATGTATAAAAATTTATGTATAAGCATATGAGTCTCTAATAGATTTTTCTTGCAATCTAATGGGAATACTTCAACAATGTAAACATTTTTTACTTCAAAGTTAAATCTCTGTAATAATGATAGGTAGTAAAGTTTGGTGATTATAATCTCTATTGTTAGGAAAGGCTGTTAGCTTTTACTGAAACCACATTTCCTTAAAAATTGTAAAGAGAGTTTATGGCTAATTTAAATAATGTATTAACATCCATTAAATGTAACAAATAAACTTTGGGAGAATTTCTCCCTATATGGCCCCCTACTTTTTTATTCTCTTGTTTTTTAAACATTATTGCAATTGTTCTTCCACAAAGTTTTCTCTGTCTACATTTGTCCATTTTGAAAGAGTCATTTTAGTGGAGGTGAAATTTCTGCACCTTTCTTTTTAAAAAGATATTTAATTAAGAGAAAGTAGTCAAGAGTTGAAAGTAAGTGTGTTTGGTTTTCCTGTGTTTGACTAATACAACTGTCTGGCCTGGGGATGAGGCCAGTCAGGAATCATTATACTTCTGAAAGCAGACCACAGCCATGGATTTCCATTATCTAGCAGAGCATCTCTCCCTGTGCATGCTTCTTAGACTTTAGAGAACACACACTTATAAATAGAAAATTCTAACCTAAAAAAAAGACTAACATCAGCTAACAGATGCAGAATCCGAGTGACTTTAAACCCCCAAAAGATTTATAATTTAAAATATTTATATCAAACAGTTGAAATAATTGACCAAAGAGTTATCCTAACATAATGCTATGATTTAAATTCTTGCATTTAGTACATGAATATAGATGCTGTTACCTGCCAACAAATTAAAATATTTTAAAGTTATTAATATACTCTATCTATTTTGCTCTTTTTCTCTTTCATGGAATTAATTTTGTTTACCTAGTCATAAAATATCATAGTGTTAAGATAAAAGAGCTATATTTAGGTGTAATACATAAATGTATCAAACTAACATGTTGTACACCTTAAAAAAAAGCATTACATTTAGCCCTTCATTCATAAAAGCCATTACTATCTACTGTTTGTTGAATAAATTGTAGGACTGTGTTAACTGTGGGAACAAGCAAGTTGTATAGGGTGCAGTCATTGTCATAGAGAAATCTGTGAATAGAATGAGTCCTAACCAAAAGGAATACTTTTTATACTAACTCTTAATTTTAAATGCAGTTCTCTAATTCTCTTCACCAAAGAACTAAAACATAGAAGTGATATTCAGAGAAATCTTTTAGGATTGCAGAATAATTCTTAGTATGACATCCATGTGCAAGGCTACTCTGATTTAAGTTTTAAAAACATATTTAATGATTTAAAAATTATATAACACATTTAACTTTAAGGTTAATGATACTATTCTGATGAAGTAGGTGGATACTGAATATGGATGCTTCCATTACCTGTTGCTTGCATTTAAGGTAAACATGAATGCATGGGGTGACGTTGTTGAGAAATCTCCAGTGCCTGATAAATTGTTATAAGTGGCTTTGTTCAACTTCCTAGAAATGTATTTCATTCTGTCATCACTTCTACATTCTTTCTTCCTGCCTAACTGACATGCTAACTCCTGGGAAAAAGATGGAGATATTTCAAATGGAGAAAGATGTAAAATGTGATTTTAAAAAAAGCATTTAAAACCTGTGATCCATTATTACCTATCAAATCATTGCCTTTCATTAAAAATGGATGCTTAGTTTTGTATATTTATGGTATCTAATGAATAATAAAAAGCTGTGACTCACTTAATAGACATACTACTAGACAATTTCAAATGAAAATCCCTGCAATGCTCCAAGTAGAATAAACTATGATGGAAACAGAAAGACTCAAGTTCTCCAGTCCCCTTTAGGTAGCTTCTGGTAATTGAATCATTGGAAAAGTGCCAAGAGGTTATCTGGCTGGCTGCATTCAAGAGTATGCTGACCTGCACTAACTAACTGCAAAACAAGGAGCTTCTTAAACTTACAGCCAGGGTAGTTCTCTTGATCTCACTTAACAAAAAATGTATGAGGTCAAATAGCCAGTATCTGTATGACTGTCCTATGGTGATTATGATAAAAAC
The DNA here is from genome assembly GCA_006410615.1 of Neotragus moschatus. NCBI lineage: Eukaryota > Metazoa > Chordata > Mammalia > Artiodactyla > Bovidae > Neotragus > Neotragus moschatus. The sequence continues at coordinate 1,666,011 of SJYA01001456.1, forward strand.
CAAGCAGGTTTTCAAGGCACAGATGAAGACAAAAGTGATACTGGTTTTTCTTCCGCCTGATGCAATTTTTGAGCCAGTCTCCTGGCACAATTTAATGCATGAGATTCTGACTTGTGTACTCATTTCCTTTGCGTATGAGGCTAATTGTAATGCAAGTTACCTTTCTACTGACATCATTTGTGAGTCTCGCATGTAGCTCAGGGTGCCAGCACCCTAAAGAATGCTTGTACAAATAGGTTACTGATATTTCTTCCCTTTTGAGATGTCGGTTGATGCTATGTAAAGCAGAAAAATGTTGTGAAAGAAATGATTGCAAACAATTTCATAGGAAGAATATCATTTCTCATCAAATAAACAATTATTCTGAGGGGGTAGCGGTAACTCGTAAAAACTGAGCTAATTAGGATTCTAACTATTCTAACTTTTCTTTTGCAAATCCCAGTATCTGACATACTTATTATTCTAGTCCAGATTTCCCTAACAATTATTTAATGGATCCACAATAATCTGTACCATAAGACACTATGGTCCCACATATTTATTAAAATAAGTTTAGAAGCCCTATTCTACTCTCATTTCCTGTTTTCCTTTGTTCTCTTTCCTACATCAGGAGGTTTATACTTTGTTTATCTGATAAGGCCTGACTTTCTGTTGAGAGAACAAAAATTAACAGTATATTCTGTGTCTTCTTCGTAGCCTCTGTTATCAACTTTCTTCTATTAAAAGATGGCACATTGACTTTTTCACTAATAGCACTACATGTGGAAAGGCAGTTCTTCAATAATAACATATGTTGTCTTGTTGTGTTGGGGAAATATGAGGAAGAATATGAGATAAATGAATATGAATTTTAAGTGTGGGAAAAACTGAAGATGCAGGAAAATGAGTAGAGAAGGAAATGTGAGAGGCTATGAGCTTGGAGATGTAGAAGAAGAGATCTTGAAAAAAATTTGGATTTGATGTAAAGAACCATAGTTTTCCAGCTGATGTGGAAAACAATATCCTTGAACAGTCAAGGACAAGCATTTTGTCAAAGAGATCAGGACAAATGCATTGTTCGTTAAAAGAACAGGAGGAGAGGACTTGTATGTCAGTCAGTCCCCAAAGCCTCAAAGCTCTGTGAGTACATGAGGATAAATTAAACACAGGCTGCTCTCTGTCTTCTAGAAGGAAACAGATAGGCTTATCAATAAGTGAAACAAATGAGAGCCCAGAAGGGAGGTGTGAGTCATTGGGAAGGGTTGATTATAAGGAATCTCCCTACTCTCAAAAACCTAGTAGGTCTTCAGGAAGCCAGAAGTAATCCAAGTTTCTTCTGAGAATCCAATCAAGCTTCTTTCAGAAGGGGTGAAGTGAGAGTATCCCTTTGACATACCAAAAAAAAAAAAAAAAAAAAAATCTAAGACCCCAAGTTACTAATTTAAGACCTGAATTATATGTTTCAGGATCTTTTGACTATTATAGTCTATGGAAAAAGAAGAATGGAAAGTGTTACTCAATCTGTTGTGTCTGACTCTTTGTGATCCCATGGACTGTAGCCTGCCAGGCTCCCCTGTCCATGGACTTCTCCAGGATTCTCCAGGCAAGAATACTGGAGTTGGTAGCCATTCCCTTCTGGGGATCCTCCCAACCCAGGGATTGAACCTGAGTCTTCTGCATTGCATGCTGATTCTTTACCAACTGAACCACCAGGGAATACAGATTCAACTAAAAGTTTTCAGGTAAAATCTATGATAAATTCATTTTGACCCCAACTCTAAGGGTTAACTCAAAATATTAAGACAGATTTTATGTGTATGTAGAATTTATCTTTTTCCTTTGCATTCTTGGTTATGGCTCTCCTAAATAAGAGTTGAAACCAATTGAAACCTCTTATTTCTATTACTACAGAAATGAATTATGATTTAAAATATTCTCATGTTTTAAAAACAAACCAAGCAAAAAGAATGACAGCCTAATTTTCAGTCACTTTTGCTCACCAAGCTTTGTCTTACAACAAGCTTATAAGTCTGAATAAGTTCATAAGAAACCATTCATGGGGACTTCTCCGGTGGTTCAGTGGTTATGAATCCACCTTGTGGAACTAACATCATAGACGCCTCAGGGCAACTATGCCTTTGAGCCGAAAGTACTGAACAAGATCATCACAACTAGACAGTCTGTGTGCCACAAGGAAAGATCCTGCATGTTGTAATTAAGACCCGATGCAGCCAAATAAAGATTAAAAAGTAAATAAATACATCTGTAACAACTTTACTAAACAGCACAACTACACAATGAAATATTATTGCATTTTGCCTTGTGTGCTCAGTTGTGTCAAACTCTGTGTTCCTTTGGACTTTAGCTCACCAGATTCCTCTGTCCATGGGATTTTCCTGTCAAGAATACTGGAGTGGGTTGCCATTTCTTCCTGCAGGAGAACTACCCAACCTAGGGGTTGAACCCATGTCCTGTGTCTCCTTCATTGCAGGCAGATTCTTAACCTGCTGAGCCATCAGGGAAGCCCAACACATCTGCAAACACCCTTTTTAAAAAAGAAACTATTGATAAAAGAACATGTATCTGTCCACTTAAAGGGTTAAACAAATGTAAAATGATACGGCATCCTAAAATGAATTGGTAACATGCTGACTCCTGCCTTCATTGTGTGACTTTGTCTGTATTTGGCTGTATGTTTGTGCAATTCTTGAGAGTGAAAAGAGGGATAGAAAAGAAGAAAAATAAAAGGATTAGAGCCTTAGGTCACAGTGAAATCGCAATTCTCCTTTTAGTATGTTGACCAATTATAGACATCTGAAACCATGTGTATGATATTATACAATCATTAACATGTGGAAAATACTGGCAAGACATTAAAGATCTAGTTTGTGCCTGCACCTGTCTATGCCTGTTTGTTAAATATTAGGAGGAAATAAATTATTTAGCCTAACTCTATCAGGCTATTTTTCTCCCCTCCAACTCTTTGGCAGTAAAGGGATTCAAATGAGTGTAGGTAGTTGTTCTAAGCATTTTAAAGCAGATATTTAATGTTTAAAAAAATGTCTTACAATTACTGTATAAAAAAGCTGAGAGCATTTCCTTAAAAAGGAATAATGATTGAATACATTCTGCATCAAAGTGAAGGATTAATAATAGTGAATAAAAGTTTTCTACAAAGTTTTGCACAGTGTGCCACAGAAATTCATTTCCTTCTTTTTGCTCTCTCAGATGTGTTGGCTCCTTGCCCTTTATACAGCTAACACATTTAGTATTGCCACACTGTGGAAAGCATAGTAGATCATTTTATATGGGAACTAATTTCTGTGGAAAAGTGTATGCTCTTTTGTTGTCCCACAATAAGAGTCCTCCACTTGTTATTTATTTATTTTTTGCAAGCTCTTGCATTTATTGTTTACATGATGGGTAGAATTTCATCATTGAGGTGAAAATTTTCAGTATTATTTTCTGAGAAATTTAGAGATGCTCATTGGACATTTTAAAGGCTTTTATATGGTCTCTCTGATTTACTAGCTTCAGATAATTTATTTTAATTAAAAGCAGATGGAACTTCAACTCAATGGATGGCAGAGATATTTAACTGGAAAAAGTCTGAAGTAGTCATTTTTAACTATCCTTAATTTTATTTCTATAATTCAAAATTATAACTGTATTATTCAGGATTTTATACATTAAAATTCCCATGCAAGAGAAAATAATAATTTATCTCACTAGGTGTGAAAGAAAAGCATTTTTGCAGTGAGACAAAACTTCTCTTTCCAGTTAAAGATGTAACAATTTAAAGAAGATGATCGTTTTTTTAAGACTACTTTGGTGTTCCCAAAGAGTCTATTGTTTAATCTGCCAAGAAATTCTGTTCCTGCATCAATAGACATTTTAAAACTCTAACACGACCATACTATTTCCTCAGTAATAGCAAGGGAATTAACTTTAATGCAGTAAATTCACAAGAAACTCCTATGATAAAAAGATGCCTCTTGCTCCTATTATTTAATTGATCTTTTTGGAACAGTTCATTTGTACTCCAGAAAAAAAAAAAATAATTAAGTAGGTTATTAAGTTCTTTCAAATGTATGAAAACAATGATGACTAATACCCAGATATCTTTTTATAAAAGGCTTTTGTGTTTGAACTTTCTAACTTCTAATCTCTAATAGGTGGTTCTAGGCTTACTATTATTATTATTTTAAGCCTAAAACTTCCTTAGTAGAATTGAAATCAATTTGGTTTAAATTCCTTTTATTCATTTAAGATCGTATGAAATGGATTTTACTTGTACAATGTGAAATATGTTAAATTTCAAAGCCTTATACTTTACTCTTCATTTCCTGCCTAGTCATTTAGAGAAAACCACACCGTGTGGCAGGAAAAACACCACTTGNGTAGAATTGAAATCAATTTGGTTTAAATTCCTTTTATTCATTTAAGATCGTATGAAATGGATTTTACTTGTACAATGTGAAATATGTTAAATTTCAAAGCCTTATACTTTACTCTTCATTTCCTGCCTAGTCATTTAGAGAAAACCACACCATGTGGCAGGAAAAACACCACTTGAGCAGTTAGGAGGCATGGGTTCTAGCTATTTGACCTTGAATTAAACTTCAATTAACTTCTCTGTGCCTTGGGGTCCATATCTGTTACATAAAGGAGCTGTCAGAAGTTGCAAATCTGCCCTTCTAGCTAGATTCAGTTCTCAGCTGTTTTGCTTGACCCACATGGTATTAAAAAAAAATGAATGAACACGGCTGTATCAACTTACATTCCCATCATCAGTGCGTGTGAGTCACTGTTGCTCTGTCTTCTTATCAATATATGGTATTGTCAACTTTTCTCCTTTATGTATTTTGGTGAGTGTAGTTGTTTTTCACTATGAATTTAATTTGTATTGTCCTGGTGACAAATAAATTGAAGTGCCTTTTCATTCTCAGCCATTTGGATAGCTCCTTGGGTGAGGTGTTTTTTTAAGTTGGATTGTTTGTTTTCTCTTATTGATGTGTTAATCAGTTTTCAGATATTCCGTATGTGAGTCTTTTGTTGGATAAATGAATTCAAAGCATGCTCTTTCTCTGTGTCTCTTCACTCTCTTAAAGGTGACTTTTGATAAGCTAAAATTCTTAATTTTAAGGAAGGTCAACTTTTCGAACTTTTTCCTTGTATTTAGTGGTTTCTTACAATTTTAAAGACACTTCTGCTTCCCATAAAGTTATAAAAATATACTCCTTCTACACAAACCATTCTAGAAAGTAGTATCTTCAATATGCTGTCTTCTAGAAACTTTATCTATAAACCATCTTGATTGATATTCCTAATAGAAACTCCTTGAAACAACCTCAGTTCAGTTCAGTCACTTAGTCCTGTCTGACTTTTTGTGACCTCATGGACTGCAGCACGCCAGGCTTCTCTGTCCATCACCAACTCCCAGGGCTTGCTCAAACTCATGTCCGTTGAGTCAGTGATGCCATCCCACCATCTCATCCTCTGTCATCCCCTTCTCCTTCTGCCTTCAACCTTTCCCACGATCAGGGTCTTTTCCAATGAGTTAGTTCTTAGCATTAGGTGGCCAAATTATTGGAGTTTCAGCTTCAGCATCAGTCCTTCCAATGAATATTCAGGACTGATTTCCTTTAAGATTGACTGGTTGGATCTCCTTGCAGTCCAAGGGAATCTCTAGAGTCTTCTCCAACACTGTTTCAAAAACATCAATTCTTTGATGCTCAGCTTTCCTTATAGTCCAACATGACTACTGGAAAAACCATAGCTTTGACTAGATGGACTTTTGTTGGTAAAGTAATGTCTCTGGTTTTTAGTTTGTTATTATCCACACAGTCAAAGGCTTTTGTGTAGTCGGTAAAGCAGAAGTAGATGCTTTTCTGAAACTCTTGCGTTTTTGATGATCCAACAGATTTTGGTAATTTGATCTCTGGTTCCTCTGCTGCAGCCTGGCTTGGAGAATTTTGAGCATTACTTTGCTAGTGTGTGAGATGATTGCAATTGTGCAGTAGTCTGAATATTCTTTGGCATTGTTTTTCTTTGGGATCAGAATGAAAACTGACCTTTTCTAGTCCTGTGGCCACTGCTGAGTTTTCCAAATTTGATAGCATATTGAGTGCAGAACTTTCACAACATCATCTTTTAGGATTTGAAATAGCTCAACTGGAATTCTATCACTTTTGCTGGCTTTGTTTATAGTGATGTTTCCTAAGGCCCATTTGAGTTTCCATTCCAGGATTTCTGGCTCTAGGTGAGTGAACACACCATCATGGTTATCTGGGTCATGAAGATCTTTTTGTATAGTTCTTCTATGTATTCTTGCTACCTCTTCTTAATATATTCTGCTTTTGTTAGGTCCATACCATTTCTGTCCTTTATTGAGCCCATCTTTGCATGAAACATTCCCTTTGTATCTCTAATTTTCTTGAAGAGATCACTGGTCTTTCCCATTCTATTGTTTTCCTGTATTTCTTTGCACTGATCACTGAGGAAGGCTTTCTTATCTCTCCTTGCTATTCTTTGGAACTCTGCATTCAAATGGGTACATCTTTCCTTTTCTCCTTTGCCTTTTGTTTCTCTTCTTTTCTCAGCTCTTTGTAAGGCCACATTACCAGACAACCATTTTGTCTTTTTGCATTTCTTTTACTTGGGTTGGTCTTGATCACTGCCTCCTGTACAATATCATGAACTTCTATCATTAGTTCTTCAGACAGTCTATCAGATCTAATCCCTTGAATCTATTTGTCACTTCCACTGCATAATTGTAAGGGATTTGATTTAAGTCATACCTGCATGGTCTATTGGTTTTCCCTACTTTCTTCAGTTTAAGTCTGAATTTGGCAATAAGGAGTTAATGATCTGAGACACTGCCAGCTGCATGATTCAGTAATTCAGTTTCAAGGAATTTGCTCAGTAGAAGTGCATATACTTGTGCACCAAATAACATGTACAAAAATATTTACAACAGCATTATTTATAACAACCAAAATTTGGAAACCTGTATCTATCATTTATTAAATGTATTGTAATATATTCATGCAATGGAATAGCACACACACAGCAAGAAGAAGAAACTCTTACCGTTATAAAGTTTTGAAGCTATCCACTGAAGAGTAAATGCTGTCTGATTTTATCTGTATAAAATGTAAAACCAAGCCAAAAAATATGATGATGATAACTGAATAGTGGAGAAGAAATATGGTATGACATCCCTTATATGCAGTATCTAGAAAGAAACGATACAAATGAACTGATTCACGAAACAGAAGCTGGCTCACAGTCTTAGAGATGAACTTATGGTTGCCAGGGAAGAAGAATTGGGGAAGAGATAAACAATTTGGGATAGACATGTAAACTCTGCTATGTTTAAAATGGGTAACTGACAAGGACCTACTGTACAGCATAGAGAACTCCACTCAGGGTTTTGTGGCAACCCGGATGGGAGGGGAGTTTGGAGGAGAATGGATATATGTATATGTTAATATATGGTTGAGTCCCTTTGCTGTCCACCTAAAACTATTATAACATTGTTAACTGGCTATACTCCAATATAAAATAAAAAGTTAAAATGCAATAAAAAGTTTTAAAAATGAAACCTTTTGTAGAAGGGAAGATTAATGCTGTGAGGCACCAACAAGATTTCTAAGGGGCTAATAATGTCCGATATCTGAATCTGGGTTGTATGCACACAGGTTTGTACACTTGGTAAAATTCATCAAGTTATACATATAATACCTACCCTTTCAATCATTATTAATTATTAATAAAATAAAATATTTGATGGAGTCAATAGTTTAGGCATATATATATATAGATTAGAATATCATTTATATATGGAGCAGAGCTAAGCTATTAGTTGAGTAATTGCTACTCACCTAAGTGAATAGAAGGTTTCTAACCAAGATTGCATCTTCTACTTTTCCTGCACAATGAAAGCAGATTAATGTTTTAAAAAACACCCATTTTTGAATATATTGCTTGCCTATTTAGAAATCTTTTATAATTCTCCTCTACCTAGACAATAAACTGCAGATTTTAAAGATTTAAGTTATCTGTAATGGGAACTAATTATATACCATGTACACTGAATTAGTTGCTTTAGTGAATTTAACTCTTATATCAAATCTATAAGTTAAGTAGCATTATGCCATTTTGTAGGTGGAAGACTCTAAGTTCCTGAAGTTAGTTAATTGGGAGAAGCAATAAGATAAAAATACACATCTCTATGACTCCAAAGTACATACTATTTTTATTATACCATGTTGCTCCTACAGTCATGTATCTATTTCCTATCTACTTTATCCAATTTCTTATCTTCTTACACCCTCCATTCCAGACCAATTTAGCTCAAAGTCTGTCTCCCTCAATCAACTTTACATTTTCTAATCCTCTAATGTTTCCTAATCCTATTCCTTTAAATCATTTTCTATCTGCATACATGTTATTCCTTCTTTCACATGACTTTTAAAGTCTACTTTTATTTTAAAGCTTTGTTTAACCACCACAGTCTGAGTAACTTTTTTTCTCCTCTGAAATCTTAAATGCAATTATTGTTGTTACAAATCATTCATGATGTGTAACATGGTGACATTTTTCTATGTTGCCTTGAAATATTTAATTTTTTCCTTAATGTTTGCCTTATTTCCATAATTATGTTACAAGCTCCTGAGTACAGAGAAAATATTGATACTTTTTCTTCTTCTCCCTCAGAAGTATTAAATATAATGGAGTTTGAAGTATAGTGTAAAAAATATGAGTCTGTAGGATTAGGATAAAAGTAAATTTTATGAGGGTTAGTCTTACAAGAGTACCATTAGGCTCTTTATTTAGATAGATACATGAATGTACATGATAAATAGACCAAGATCCTAGAGATTTTTCTAATCTATTAAAAAACAATTCTTCCTAATTTCTTATTTATTCTCTATTTCACCCCCATTTCTCTTTGACCCCCCACCATCATGCTGATGTAGACTGCTCTTCTCAAGATCAAAAGCAGGACTTCCCTGGTGGTCCAGTGTCTAAAACTCTGAGCTCCCACTGTAGTGGGCCTGGGTTCCATTTCTGATCAGAGAACTAGAGCCCACATGCCACAACTAAAGATCCCACATGCCACAAGGAAGATTAAAGATACCACCAGCTGCAAATATGATCTATCACAGCTAAATAAATAAATATTATTGAAAAAAGAAATGTGTATGCTCAGTTGTGTCTGATTCATTGTGGCCCCATGGACTGTAGCCTGCCAGTTCCTCTGTCCATGGAATTTCCCAGGCAAGAATAGTGGAATGCGTTGCCATTCCCTACTCCAGGGGATCTTCTAAGACCTAGGAATGGAACCCTCATCCCTTGTGTCTCCCGCAATGGCAGTCAGATTCTTTACCACTAGCATGACCTGAAAAGCCCATCTCCAGAAAAAAGAAAAAAGATAAACAGCAAAGACCATATTCAGTCAGTTAGTTCAGTTAGTTCAGTTGCTCAGTCCTATATGACTCTTTGGGACATCATGGACTGCAGCACACCAAGCTCCCCTGTCCATCATCAACTCTCGGAGCTTGCTCAAATTCATGTCCATTGAATTGGTGATGCCATCCAACCATATCATCCTGTACTGTCCTCTTCCCCTCCTTCCTTAAATCTTTCCTAGCATCAGGGTCTTTTTCAATGAGTCAGTTCTTCACATCAGGTGGCCAGAGTATTGGAGCTTCAGCATCAGTTTTTCCAATGAATATTCAAGGTTGATCTCCCTTATGATTGACAGGCTTGATCTCCTTTATGATTGACAGATTTGATCTCCTTGAAGTCCAAAGGACTCTCAAGAGTCTTCCCCAATATCACAGTTTAAAAGCTTCAATTCTTCTCTGTTCAGGTTTCTTTCTGGTCCAACTCACATCCATACATGACTACTGGAAAAACCATAACTTTGACTAGATGGCCTTTGTTGGCAAAGCTTTTTAATATGCTCTGTAGACTGGTTATAGCTTTTCTTCCAAGGAGCAAATGTCTTTAAATTTCAAGGCTGTAGTCACCATCTGCAGTGATTTTGGAGCCCCCAAAAATAAAGATTGTCACTGTTTCCATTGTTTCACCATCTAGTTGCCAAGAAGTGATGGGGCCAGATGCTATGATCTTAGTTTTTTGAATGTTGAATTTTAAGAAATTTTTTTCATTCTCCTCTTTCACTTTCATCAAGAGACTCTTTAGTTGGTCTTCATGTTCTGCCTTAAGGGTGGTGTCATCTGTATATCTGAGTNCCATCTAGTTGCCAAGAAGTGATGGGGCCAGATGCTATGATCTTAGTTTTTTGAATGTTGAATTTTAAGTAATTTTTTTCATTCTCCTCTTTCACTTTCATCAAGAGACTCTTTAGTTGGTCTTCACGTTCTGCCTTAAGGGTGGTGTCATCTGTATATCTGAGTTTATTAACATTTCTCCCAAAAATCTTTATTCTAGCTTGCGCTTCATCCAGCTAGACATTTTGCGTGATGTACTCTACATAGAAGTTAAATAAGCAGGGTGACAATATATAGCCTTGATGTACTCCTTCCCTAATATGGGACCAGTCTATTGTTCCATGCCTGTTTGTAACTGTTTCTTCTTGACCTGTAGACAGGTTTCTCAGGAGGCAGATTATGTGGTCTGGTATGTCCATCTCTTTAAGAATTTTCCACAGTTTGTTGTGATCTACACAGTTCAAAGGCTTTGGCATAGTCAATAAAGCAGAAGTAGATCATCTTACTTGACTCTTTAGTAGTTTTCACCACATTTAACTACTCTTCCATTTGAAAAACTTTCCCCTGCATTTTCATTGGAAAAACACTTGATTTTTCTCCCATACACCTCTTTTATCAAAGTCTCATTTACTTCCTGCTGCTGCTGCTAAGTCGCTTCAGTCGTGTCTGACTCCCATAGACGGCAGCCCACCAGGTTCCCCGATCCCTGGGATTCTCCAGGCAAGAACACTGGAGTGGGTTGCCATTTCCTTCTCCCATTTATTTCCTAGTCTCTCTTAATTCTTGTGTTCATTTAATCATTAATTTATTCTTTCATTCAAAAATCCTTACTAAGAACCTATAATGTGCCAGACATATAGGCAGTGGAGACACAACAGTGAACAATATTTGTAATATCTTATTCCCATGAAATTTTAATAGAAGGAGACAAAAATAAAATATATGTTTATGANCATTTATTTCCTAGTCTCTCTTAATTCTTGTGTTCATTTAATCATTAATTTATTCTTTCATTCAAAAATCCTTACTAAGAACCTATAATGTGCCAGACATATAGGCAGTGGAGACACAACAGTGAACAATATTTGTAATATCTTATTCCCATGAAATTTTAATAGAAGGAGACAAAAATAAAATATATGTTTATGATAAATTAGAAGTTGATAGGTATTGTGGAGAAATAACTATACCCAGATGGAGGGTAAAGAAAATGGAGTGGATTAGAACAACAGACTGGTTCCAAATAAGAAAANGATAGAAGATGGAAAAGAGATTCCAAAAGATAAGGTCTTAAGGTCAAGCTGCCTACTCCGTATCCAAACAGCCTCCTTTTTGGAGCAGATAAACAGTACCCTCTTAATGACACTCCTGTCTTGGCTTTCTTAGAACAAGGGTGATATGAAAAATGCCCTTATTTATTGCCACCCGGTTCAGAGAGGGTAAAATTCCATTTATGACAGTGTCTGCAGGATTTTTTTGTTCTCCTATATCTCTACTTTGATAGTTTCAATTTTTTTTTCCTACAATGTCTCTATTCCAATACTAACAAGTCAGAACGTACACTAAAAAGGATATTTTACTGTTGCAAAGTCTGTAATAATAAGATTATACATTTCAACACCTACACCTGACACCTTCCAAAAAGAATTTCAATTGGTCTTTATTAAAGAATCACACTAGGAAAAAAATGAAATTTGAATGCCTCATTTTTTTAGTTTTCTCATGCTTTTTGGAAAGAATGCTACACTTTCATTGAAATTATCCTTTGATCTTCAGTAAAATATAGATATTCTGTACCTCATTTATGCTTAAGACAATGAAACATGTTTGTTTTGTCATTTAAACTAATCTTGCTTTGATTTCTTTGAACTGTCTGCAATAGGTAATTCAACTTGTCTTTTCTAGACAGATTTTGTTCCTGGTTGGATGATGAAATGATGAAACTTCTCCGGTGTTAACACCTAAAAAAGACTGTCTACTTTCCCTTTCCTCTAATTATCAGATATATAGTTTGACTGCATCCAGGAATTGGATTTAGCATTTAAACTGAGGAAGAACATACTCATTTAATCAAGTTCCTGACTGTTCCTAAAAATGAAAATTCAAAGAGCAACCAAAAAAATTAAGTCAAAATATTAGGATTGAAAAAAAAAAGGTTTTTGGTAGATATTTCTGGGTGTAATCACTCATACATCTTTTTCTTCATTTTATATTTAATACTGTTGTGCTGTAGATACACCAGAAAGTTCCAATGTAAAATATCTTACAAATGAATCGTGGTCTTGGTTAAAGTATTGATGACTTGGCAAACATGGTGAGCATGGATAAATGTTTTCAGGTTTTTCTAAACCAGTCTTCTTTACCAAAATGAAGTCTTAATATATGTCAAAGTTAAATCTCATTTGTTCTTATGATTTCCCAGGCACTATATATTTGCAAAAACACATGGCAAATTTCTAGATACAGTATCACAAAGGTAGGTGTGGAAGAAATTCATTAACTTCTAAGCATGTATGTCTGCCAGAGCTTTGATACCACAAACACTTTTTCTTGACAGCTATTTATTCCTTGCCAGTTCATAAGTGCTTCCTTATAGCAGAGAATTGCATTTCCACTGGTATTTGAAAAACTGGCGACCATATTCTATATATTAGAATACATGCTCAGAGATTACTATCATCTCAGAAGAGCAGAATAAGAGCTGCCATTTCAAGGTGGTTGTTGAGCTAAAGGTCAACAAAGGACTCTTGGCTTTAGGGAAAGAATTCTAACAGGGGAAGGAAGTACATTTACATCACTGAAGGGCCACTTCTTGAGTATTTGATTATAGACAAAAATAGGCTTACTTAAAAGGTCTTTTATAAGGGCAAGATAGGAGTCAGTCTGATAACAGAAAAACTTCTCCTTTCTACTTTGGGGTTTCTCTATAAGCAACTGGAAAATGTTCCACAGTTTCCTCAAGTGGCCAAGTAAGCAAATGGTTATCATGGAAACTATTTGTAGATATGACTTAGGTGCCAGGAAGAAGGCTTGACAAGGAAATGATTTGCTTCAAAGTGACCCTAAACAAAGAACATAAGAAGTCCATTGTTCTGTTGTCTTTCTTAAGTTCTCTTTCATTCTCTGTCTGTGTTTTGAAGAGACTGATGCTCTATGACTAAAGTAACTGGATGCTTATAGAATTCCTTATTTGTAAGAATGGCATAATGAAATTTGTAACAGATGGGAACAAAGAATATATATATGCATATGTAAGTATATATTCCTGTGTTTAACTGTAAAAATTACTTGTCACAAACCATGATTAAAATAATTAGGTGGTAAAAATAAAAGTATATGTACCATCAGTGACTGAGTCTGTTTCAGTCACTTTTTTATTCCAGAATCTATGCTGAAAGCATATGAAACCAATTTGCTTCCATTCTTGTAAAGAATGTCATCTTTTGTGTACACTCTCCAAATCATCCCGGGGGAAAAAAAATCTCTTTTTGGCCTCTCTATGGTTTAGTTACTTAGAAAAATCATTACAAAAGCACTTGTAATAGTATACATATATTCATTTGTATACAATAGTTCTGGTTATTTTAAAGTTAAGTGATCAAGAGATTTCATGTGTGACACAATGTTGAATTTTAATGAGTTAGTAATGTCTACTGTTGTCACTAGATGTGAAATAGCTAGTTAAATAAGATTTGGCTTGACACATGAAGTACAATGCTATCATAAATTATCTTGGACTCACTAGGGAGGCTTTGCTTATATCGAATGCCAAAATAACCAGTCATGTAAGTGAAACAACTGTCAATTTACTGAAAATGCCAGTCGAAATTGATGTTTGCCTCAAATTATGTAGCAAATTAAATAAAAACACAACCAATAGAATTCAATTACATATTGATGATGTACAGATCAAAACTCTCTCACAAATTAATGCAAGCATATAAACTGTTTGCCATGATGAACATCAGAAAGGTCCTAGAAATTAATTTAAAATCTAATCCTTGAAGAAATCATTTATGAATTTTGCTCCCACAGACTGGATCAGTCCTGCCTCAGGAATAACTGTGTTATGTACCCATCTCTTAAGAGTACAGGAATAAGTATTTTGGAGAGACATTTAGGGACTTTTTAAAAATTGGAGTATAGTAGGGACTTCAAAGCACCAGAGGTGATGCAGTTACTTCATTAGTTACAAAGTAAAAGAAAAACGTATACAAAAGTCAGAATTTTGTTTGGTAGAAAGTTTCATATGATGAATTGTAGAAGCCGGTCTTAATTTGTTCATAACTCAGAGCCACTTCAAATTTTTATCTCAGTTTTTAAGTGAGTCCCTTTCTGTGGAATATTTTACAGGAAAAACAAAACACTGTCTTAGACCTAGGATTCTAAGACTAGACAAAAAAGCATGTCAAAAAAAGTAAAAAAAATTGGAATGAAAAGTAATTTAGATACTGTCTTTGTTTAGTTGCTCAGTTGTGCCCGACTCTTTGCAACCCCATAGACTGCAGCATGCTAGGCTTCCTTGCCCTTCTCTGTCTCCCAAGTTTGCTCAAACTCATGTTCACTGAGTCAGTGATGCCATGCAATCATCTCATCCTCTGTCATCCTCCTCTTCTCCTGCCCTCAATCTTTCCTAGCATCAAGGTCTTTGCCAATGAGTCAGTTCTGTGCATCAGATGGCCAAAAGGTGGGCAGTTCAGCTTCAGCATCAGTCCTTCCAGTGAATATTCAGGGCTTGTTTCCTTTAGGATTGACTGATTTGATCTCCTTGTAGTCCAAGGGACTCTCAAGAATCTCCTCCAGCACCACAATTCAAAAGAATCAGTTCTCCAGCACTCAGCCTTCTTTATGTTCCAACTCTCACATGCATACATAACTACTGGAAAAACCATAGTTTTGACTATATGGACCTTTGTTGACAAAGTGATGACTCTGTCTTTCAATATGCTGTCTAGGTTTGTCATAGTTTTTCTTCCAAGGAGCAGGCATCTCAATTTCATGACTGCAGTCACCATTCACAGTAATTATGGAGCCCAATAAAATAAAATCTGTCACTGTTTCCATTTTTTACCCAACTATTTGCCATGAAGTGATGGGAGCAAATGCCATGATCTTCATTTTCTGAAGGTTGAGCCTTAAGCCAGCTTTTTCACTCTCCTCTTTCACCTTCATCAAGAGGCATTTTAGTTGCTCTTTGCTTTCTGCCATAAGGGTGGTGTCATCTGCATATCTGAGTTTATCAATATTTCTCTCTGCAATCTTGATTCTGCTTGTGCTTCATCCAGCCTGGCATTTAACATAACATACTCTGCATAAAAGTTAAATAAGCAGGGTGACAATATACAGCCTTGACGTACTCCTTTCCCAGTTTGGAAGCAGTCCATTTTACCATGTCTGGTTCTAACCGCTGCTTCTTGACCTGCATACAGGTTTCTCAGGAGGCAGGTAAGGTGGTCTGGAATTCACATCTCTTAAAGAATTTTCCACAGTTTGTTGTGATCCACACAGTCAAATGCATTAGTGTAGTCAATGAACCAGAAGTAGATGTTTTTCTGGAATTTTCTTGCTTTTTCTATGATCCAACAGATGTAGGCAATTTGATCTCTGTTTCCTCTGCCTTTTGTGAATCTAGCTTGAACATCTGGAAGTTCTTGGTTAACATACTATTGAAGCCTAGCTTGGAGAATTTTGAGCATTACTTTGTTAATGTGTGAGATGAGTTCAATTGTGCGGTAGTTTAAACATTCTTTGGCATTGCCTTTCTATGGGATTGGGGTGAAAACTGACCTTTTCCAGTTGTGTGGCCATTGCTGCATTTTCCAAACTTCCTGGCCTATTGAGTTGCAAATTTGCTGCACATTGAGTGCAGCACTTTAACAGCATCATATTTTACGATTTGAAACAGATCAACTGGAATTCCATAACTTCTACTAGCTTTGCTCATAGTGATGCTTCCTAATGCCCACTTGACTTTGAACTCCAGGATGCCTGGTTCTAGGTGAGTGATCACACCATCATGGTTATCTGGGTCATGAAGATCTTTTTTATATAGTTCTTCTGTATATTCTTGCCACCTCTTCTTAATATCTTCTGCATCTGTTAGATCTATACCATTTCTGTCCTTTATTGTGCCCATCTTTGCATGAAATGTTCCCTTGGTATCTCTAATTTCCTTGAAGAAATCTCTAGTCTTTCCGATTCTCTTGTTTTCCTCTATTTCTTTGCACTGATCGCTGAGGAAGGCTTTTTATCTCTTCTTGCTATTCTTTGGAACTCTGCATTCAGATGGGTATATCTTTCCTTTTCTGCTTTGCCTTTCACTTCTCTTTTCTGAGCTGTTTGTAAAGTTTCCTCAGGCAACCATTTTGTCTTTTAGATGTGGTAAGTTCATAAATAATTTCTAAAAGTGGGTTCATATGTAATTTCCAGTGTGACATATCCCCATAAAGAGATGATGACTTGAAACATTTCCATAGAGGTTTTTAACATTTAAAAAATCATTTTCATGTTCTCTGTTCAAGTGTCCCAAATTCCATGCATTACATAAATAAAACTGGTCATCAGGTGATGGGAAATTTGGAGTATCTCTGACTTCAAGAGAGCTTCTAATCCTTTCATTGTGAGGTACACACTATTAGAAGCTGCAGGTTTCCTTTTAAATCTCAAGGTACCTATGCTATTTAACTCCAGGTTCCTTACTCTTGCTGTTTCTTTTTTTTTTTTTTTTTTAGTATTTTACTTCATTTAAAATATTTATTTATTGGCTGCATTAGGTCTTAGTTGCAGCATGCAGGATCTTTTGTTGTGGGGCACGGACTCTCTAGTTGTGGCACACAGGCTCCAGAGCACAGGTTCAGTAGTGGCTGCACATGGACTTAGCTGCTCAAAGTCATCTGGACTCTTAGCTCCCCAATCGGGATTCATATGTACACTTCCTGCAATACAGGGAAGGTTCTTAACCACTGGACCACCAGGGAAATCCCCACTCTTTCCGATTATACTGAATATAGTTAATGTCCTATTATATCATAAGTCATACTCCAGCTCCTCTCAGAAGATAAATTTGCCTCTAATTCTTCCAAGAAAATGAAGGGTATGTAATATGAGCTAAATCAATGTCTGCTTTCTGGAACTATCTGTTCTTCAAAATCTATTTTGTCCCTCTTTTCTCTTCTTTCATTATGGGCTTCCCTGGTGGTTCAGACAGTAAAGAGTCTAGCTGAAATGTGGGAGATCTGGGTTGGGAAGATTCCTTGGAGAAGGAAATGGCAACTCACTCCAGTATTCTTGCCTGGAAAATCACATAGACTGAGTTGGCTGTTGGGCTACAGTTCACAGTGTCACAAAGAATCAGACACGACTGAGTGACTTTCACATACATACATAGTTTGAGCTAAATCAATTTCTTCCTTTCTAAGCTGTCTTTTCTTCAAAATCTATTTTCTTCTTCTTTTTTTCTTCGTTTCAGATGAAGAAATTGTTAATTTCCCATGATAGGCTAATACCTCTACCTGCATTTGACTCAATCTCCTAAAGGTTTCCTGTTTCATAATTTATTTCCTTCCAGTTATCTTTCCAGTTTTCAGTATTTCACTCTGTATTTGCTTCTTGTTCTGACATCATTAATTGTCTCAGGGTTCTTTTTTTTTCTAAAACGAACAATCACTATGACAACAAAATTCTGACCTTCTCTCTATGGTCATTTCTCCCTATGTCCATATTCTAATCGTCTGGGCCATCTCAAACCTGTTAAAATGTGGCTTCTATCTTTCACTTCAGAGATTGCTTTGCTGCATATATCCCAGAGGATCTTTTTATTTTGCATGCCTTTTCTGAGTAGACTTATTTGGTCCCATAACTTCATTAATAATTCCAACATTATTAATTTAATCTTTAGAACCAGACATATACATCCAACTAGTTGTGGACATCTTTGTGCCCCATGTGTGTGACAAATGAATACATTTATAAGACTGAGGTCATCATCTTTTGTCCCAAACCTGCTCCTCTGCCTGGGTTCTCTACCTTAGCCAACAGCCCCACTTTTTTATCCAGTAACCTACATGAATACTGAGTCTCAGTCTTCTTTCTTTCTTTCTTTCTTTATTTTTTACTCTCTAAATCTAATGAGCCTTCTGGTCTTGAAGATATGACCTCATTCACATATCCATCTTTCCCGTTGGTCCTCTACACTGATGGCAAACTCATCTTTCCAAAAAGTTCCTAAAATTTCTTTAGGCTACTCTCTGCTTGAAACCAACAGTATCCACACCACCTACCAGAAAAAGCACTCAAACACTGATAACGTACCATTTGCTGATCTGAACCTTTGTACCTCAGCACAGTATTCTTTTTGATTTTAAGCTTCCCCTACCCAATACATTCAGTTTTGTNAAGTTCCTAAAATTTCTTTAGGCTACTCTCTGCTGGAAACCAACAGTATCCACACCACCTACCAGAAAAAGCACTCAAACACTGATAACGTACCATTTGCTGATCTGAACCTTTGTACCTCAGCACAGTATTCTTTTTGATTTTAAGCTTCCCCTACCCAATACATTCAGTTTTGTATGCTGAGTACAACTCTTTTTAATGCCCAGCTCAAAAGGCACCAATATCACAAAGTCCAATAGAAAGAGACTTCTTTTAAGAAAGAGACCCAAGTTTTAAACACAGTCCTGCATCTTAATGGTGTTTTGTTTTTTTTTTTCTTTTTTTTGCCATTCTCCCAAATCACCCCATCCCTTAATGGTTTTTTAAACAAGTTTTCTTAAAGTTTATGAATCTATTTCCTCATCTCAAAATGAGGAATTAATTCTATAATGCAGAGATTGTGAATAGTTCATAATACAGTCATTGTGAATAGTAAATGGGATAATATAAGTAAAGTATCCATCAGCACACCTGATATCATGGAACACATGCTAGTTTTCACTTGACTCCCTTCCCAGTAGTGATTTCTCCCCAGACACAGATTCAAGTCTCAGCCTTTCCTGCATGATCCTGGCTAAGTTACCTAATCTTTTTGCATCTCAGTCTCCTCACCTGTGAAGGTGGATAGTAAAGGAACCTGCCTCAGACACGTTCTGAGATTTAAATGATATGATGGAAGTATACTCATGGGTTGTGCTTAGCATATAGAAAGTACTATATACAAAGTGCCTATATTCTCATAGGTATGTGGTACTTATTTATTTTCTCTTTTAATTGTAGTTAATTATATAAATATTATTTTTGACAGCCCTTGTCTGCAGTGATGCTATGTAAACTAATATTGAATAAATTGGTTTGATGAGTAAACCTGAAGCATTCAAACAGTATAGTTAATAATGATTGGGAATAAGTTTCATTTCATTTTTTGTACTTTCCTTATTTTTCTTTTTTAAATAATTAATGCACAGAAATAGAGTTGAGACAACAGGGGGAAAGTTAGCTAGAGAAATGTTGGAGAAAAGCAGGATTTTGTTGTCACAAAAGGGAAATTACCTCTTTTGTGATCAATGGAGGTAGTCAGGGAGACTAGTCAGAGCAAAGCACAGAAAAAAGGTATCAGGAAAACTTTGAAGGTAATATTTGTTTAGAAAGGAAGAGTGAAAACTTGCAGCAAANAGCAGGATTTTGTTGTCACAAAAGGGAAATTACCTCTTTTGTGATCAATGGAGGTAGTCAGGGAGACTAGTCAGAGCAAAGCACAGAAAAAAGGTATCAGGAAAACTTTGAAGGTAATATTTGTTTAGAAAGGAAGAGTGAAAACTTGCAGCAAATTTAACAGAAAATGGTTCAAGATGAATAAAATTAAAATAATAGAGAAAATATATATGTGTGTGTAGACAGGTAGATATTAATACACAGAAAGATAAGCAATGTAAATAACTAGGCTCTTTAGACTTGTGAAAGTCTCCTCCTAAGTATCAGATCCTGGTGTGTATTACACACAAGGCTTTACATTGTATAGTTGGTACCTGGTGGTGATGGTTTAGTTGCTGTCATGTCTGACTCTTGTGACCCATGGACAATAGCCTGCCAGGCTCCCCTGTCCATGGGATTGTCCAGCCAAGAATAATGGAGTGGGTTGCCATTTCCTTTTCCAAGTTGGTACCTAGTTGTCTAAAGTAATTCTTGCTAACTAGTTTACATCGCTACAAAAGGAATCCTTAAATTTGGTTATACCCCATAAACAGTATGAAAAGGCAAAAAGATAAGACATTGAAAGATGAACTCCCCAGGTCAGTAGGTGCCCAATATGCTACTGGAGATCAGTGGAGAAATAACTCCAGAAAGAATGAAAGGATGGAGCAAAAGCAAAAACAAAACCCAATTGTGGATGGGAGTGGTGATAGAAG
>SJYA01001457.1:0-52827 GCA_006410615.1 Neotragus moschatus
GTTTAGTGGTTAAGACTCCTTGTTTCCAATGCAGGGGTTGAGGGTTCGATTCCTGGTCAGGGAACTAGGCTTCTGCATACCATGCTGCATGGCCAAAAAAAAAAGTCATCAGTATCAGTATCTGAGCTGAAACCACTGAAATCAAGACATAGGTGACCGTAACTTTCAGATTATGATAACAGGCTTGGACTGAGATTACAAACTTTCTGCAAGTGGTAGGCATCAGACCCAATGTTTAATTTCTTGGTCTACCACTTACTGTTGAGATGACTGTATTTATTTAGTTTTTCTAATTTGTTTTAAACATTGATCTTGTGTAATTCTGCTGCTTAAAATCCTTCAATCTCTTCTAATTTCTTGGTAAGTAAAATCTAAACTCTTAAACATGACCTGCAAGAACAAGTAAAATCTTGTTCCTGCCTACTTTTTCAGTCTCACCAGGCACTTCTTTCCAGTTCACTCACATCTCACTGGCCTCACTGGCCTTTCATAAGTTCCTTACACTTCTAACAGGCTCTTACTTTTGCTTGATACATTATTTTCGTTCCTTTCACCTGGCCACTCACCATCCAGGTCTGAGCTTAAATGATCCTGCCTTAGAAAAGAGACTCCCTTCCCTGAATTAGTTTCCCATCCTTTCACTTTATGGCCCTTATTCCAACTTGCCATTGAACATTTATGTATGTAATTATGTTTTGACATTTGTCTCTCCTACTCTTGTTAGCCCTTTGTAGTAGCTACTACAAACTCTGTTTGGTTCCCTAATTTTATCTAGCATTTAGTATAGTGCCTGGCAATAATAGACACTTGATAAACATTGATTAAGTAATGAATGAGCCTCCATGCCTTCATGTGCAAAAAGGGACTTCCTAAGGTTGCTGGGAAGATTAAATGACATTTATTCACAAACACTCACATACTCCCTGTCTAGTATAGTTTTAACATGTTCAGTTCAGTTCAGTTTAGTCGCTCAGTCGTGTCTAACTCTTTGTGACTCCATGAATCGCAGCACGCCAGTCCTCCCTGTCCATCACCAACTCCCGGAGTTCACTCAGACTCATGTCCATCGAGTTGGTGATGCCATCCAACCATCTCATCCTCGGTCGTCCCCTTCTCCTCCTGCCCCCAATCCCTCCTAGCATCAGAGTCTTTTCCAATGAGTCAACTCTTCACATGAGGTGGCCAAAGTACTGGAGTTTCAGCTTTAGCATCATTCCTTTCAAAGAACACCTAGGACTGATCTCCTTTAGATTGGACTGGTTGGATCTCCTTGAGAATTTTAATCATAAAATGAAGAATGTTATCATGGAGTTCACGTTATAAGTAGATGTCCTGCTTTTCCCCCAAAGAATGCATATTACAAATATCTTTCCAGCTAATTTGGGAAAGTTTAAAAATGTGTTGTAGTTAGGTTTTACACATTCCTCTCTCCACACCCACTACTTATAAATCTTGGAGAGATTGGTAGGATANATGGAGTTCACGTTATAAGTAGATGTCCTGCTTTTCCCCCAAAGAATGCATATTACAAATATCTTTCCAGCTAATTTGGGAAAGTTTAAAAATGTGTTGTAGTTAGGTTTTACACATTCCTCTCTCCACACCCACTACTTATAAATCTTGGAGAGATTGGTAGGATAAACATTGTACATGTAAGGAACTAGATTTGGTTGGAGAGAAAGAAAGAAAAATACCTTTTTATATGTTACTTACCCACTTTTTCAGTTTTTCAAGGCATTTGTGCAGATTTTAAAAGTAATACATATTCATTACCATTGTAGTATTGTCATATGAAATCATACATAATTCCTCTGTCCTGAGAAAACTATTAACATATTCATATTATGTGTGTGTGAAAGTATAAATATACCTATTGCATAACTTAACTTTAGCATCCTGGCTCGAAGTTTCAATGATTAGATAGCAGTGAGGTGGGTTTATTCATTGTTTGGAAATTATTGGAGCTGAAGCTCCCACTACATTTTTACACTTAAAACTTGTGCTGTTTGAGTGTAGTCTAACAACACTGAGGAATTTATGGCAGAGGTTTGTGAGTAGCAGGCTAAGGGGCAGAGTTTCTAGTCTTAGTGACCCAAAGAGAGACAGTCAATCAATAGTATGTTGTAAAAATTCTACAGAATAAATAATTCAGGCTTTCCTCTTCTTCCAAAATAAACTCACCATCTCAGTGGTTCTTGACAGACTTTTCATTCCCTGACTGCTACCCTCCATGGTGTCATAGTTCCTTTGTGACCAGGCCAGTGGTCACCCAGGGATTGTAACCAGGGGGTATCCTAAGACTCCCCAAGGAGAAGCAGTTCTTACAATTTTTTGAGCTGTCAGAGGACACGGGACTATGGAGATGAAAGCTCTTGCCATTTCTTACCATATTTCTAGCTGGCAGCTATGGGACCTAGGATTGGACTCTCTGTTGAGGCTTTGGGAGAAACTCAAGTTCTCACCTTGCAAAGTTCCACCAGGTTTGGAGAAGAAAGCAAGCAATGCAGTTACATTGTTCTGGTCAGGCACCACTTTTTAGTGCTATTGGGCCTGACTTCTAATGCCAGCCACACTCTGATATTGCTGCCTTCCCTGCCTTTTAGAATATTCTTTACATGTCATGCCAGAAAATAGAATAATAATTCGTGAACCTTTTTACCCCGATAAGTGCTCACACAATGAATTTAATTAAAATCCCCTTTATCTATTATGCTGAAAACAAGGAATTAACAATATCCACTAAAATGACTATTACATTCACATCAACTGGATTTCAATACCTGACTAAAATGATATGAAGGAAGCCATAATCATGTGAGGCCCAATACGGTGCATAAATTTTAAACCTTTCGAAAACCTAAATTATTTTAATCTGCAAATGTAATTATCATAAATGTCAGTCAAACTTTCTCGTGGCCTCTTTCTGTTGAACAAAAAGAAACAAATGAAACTCAAGCTTTTAAGTTTTACAAACTCACAATTAACTCCTCTATGACCAGTGGACTGTCAAGTTGAGAAGAAAGAAGAAATTTTTAAGTAGTTTAAGGACCTGAAATATAGTTTGCAGAAGAGATAATCAGGAGCTTATGGTCAATGATTTACAATATCCCTTGGAATTTGAGTTGGTTGGATGATAATGCCAATACCTTTTTGACAGTAGCTATAGAGTCAGCTTTTTGCTATAAATTTGTAACATGACTAAGAATTTTTATATAATATTCAACTTTATATAGTAGGTAAGGTTGTTGCTCTCCTTGGCACCTTTAACAAGTAGTGTTCCAGAGCCACATTTAAAGTTGTTCAGTTCAGTTCAGTCGCTCACTCATGTCCGACTCTTTGCAACCCCATGAATCGCAGCACACCAGGCCTCCCCGTCCGTCACCAACTCCCGGAGTTCACTCAGACTCACGCCCATCGAGTCGGTGATGCCATCCAGCCATCTCATCCTCAGTCGTCCCCTTCTTCTCCTGCCCCCAATCCCTCCCAGCATCACAGTCTTTTCCAATGAGTCAGCTCTTCGCATGAGGTGGCCAAAGTACTGGAATTTCAGCTTCAGTATCATTCCTTCCAAAGAACACTAGGGCTGATCTCCTCTAGAATGGACTGGTTGGATCTCCTTGCAGTCCAAGTCACTCTCAAGAGTCTTCTCCAACACCACAGTCCAAAAGCAGCAGTTCTTCAGTGCTCAGCCTTCTTCACATTTAAGGTTGAGACATGAAGTGAATAAAGGTAGTAATCATCTCTCTTATGACATCAAAGGGCATATTTATCAAAACCCAATGCTATTGCTCCAGGAAAAGGAAGAAAACATATTATTTCTTAAGAAGAGAGAACCTAGTTTTAATTGAAGCACTGTATTAAAAAATGATGACCACAGAAAAGACATACACTTATTTTAGTTCATTCTTTACCACCATTTCCAATTATGCACTGTATCTAAGCTGTACGTTCTAACTCACTACAGGGATAGAAGTTTTTTAATCTATGGGATATTTCCTTCTGGAGGACAAAGTGCCAGTTCTTTCCATGTTCCAGCTCCCTTCTGACATCAATCATTATACAGTAAAAATTCCAAACTTCAGTTAAAAAGAAGACAAAGAACTTCATAAACACCCCTCTAATTACACACAGATTGTAAAATTGCCTGAAAGTTATCTGTTAACCTGTTAGATATTTAAAATGAACTCCACATACCAGGATAGCAGCCTTTTAGGACGTTCCTCACATCATTCCCACTTTAAATCACATCAACCCAGGGCTCAATCTATATTCTTTTTTCCTTTGTGATTCTGTTTTAACCCTATTTGGTATTTGGCCCTTCTCCATTGTTGGGAANTAACCTGTTAGATATTTAAAATGAACTCCACATACCAGGATAGCAGCCTTTTAGGACGTTCCTCACATCATTCCCACTTTAAATCACATCAACCCAGGGCTCAATCTATATTCTTTTTTCCTTTGTGATTCTGTTTTAATCTTATTTGGTATTTGGCCCTTCTCCATTGTTGGGAAGGTCTGAAAGCCTGTCATAGTGAGCCTGCTGCTTCTCCATTATTTCCTTTGAGCAAACGCTATTATGTTGCCCTAATAAGCACAGGTGTGTAAGCATCTATCAGTCTCTTTTATCATGGCATAATTTCTATATATGAAAGTGATTTGCCATCCCTGTCTGCGGATGACTTCCATTGCTAGTATTGACACATGACTCAACTCTCAACCCTTAACTCTTGTCTGCTCTTTCTTTCCCTCTCTCCCACTGGAGCAATTTTAGCCTTTATCCTAAAACATTACTCTAAAATTAATGAAACTAGAGTGGCCATAGATCTTCAGTGACCAAAAAGGCAGCAGAAAGACTGAATTGCCAAATCTTGAAAAAAAAAAATCTCAGCTCGATGCCTCATTTCTGAGGCATGATTATCATTTCTCCTAATGGATTGCTATGCTGACAGCATTATTACCCTCAGGAGTGCCAAGGGTTTTACTGAAACTTGAGGCTGGATGGTGTCTTTGGACGCTGTAACAGGGACAGCCAGAAGTCCTAGCGATGCTGCTCTAGACTGCGGTTGATTAAAACTAAAGGTCTTTGGGGGGTTTCCCAGGTGGAGCCATGGTAAAGAACCTGCCTGCCAATGCAGAAGGCACAAGAGAGGTTGGGATGATCCCCTGGAGGAGGGAATGGTAACTCCCTGAAGTATTCTAGCCTAGATAATTCCTTGGACAGAGGAGCCTGGTGGGCCACAGTCCATGTGGTTGCAAAGAGCTGGACATGACTGAGCAGCTGAGCACACACATACACACAAAGGTCTTTGGAGCAGGCCAGATTCTGACCTTGGACACGCCTGTGAATGCTGACTATGTCATGGATGTCCCTGTTGGTGGTTTTACCATGAGGCCAGATAAGACTTTGAATGAGGTCCAGAAGCACAGGAAGCAGGATTAGGAAGAATTCCTATTGCATCTCTTCAAATTGGTCGACTACATGTCGCAATGTGTAAACTGAGGTTCAGAGAGATTAAATACATTGTCACAGGTTACTCAGCCAATGAAGTGGTAGTGTCAAGATTCAAACTCCAACCCTCTCCTCATTTTATTATGCCTCTGAAGTGGAGTTTGGAGTAGCCTAGCCTCTGTGGTGGACACTGACCCAGAGTTTTGTGATGACAGAGCGGGTGGAAGCAATTCTTCGTGGCGCCCTAACATTCAGACTCAGAGCAACGTGGAGCAATGAAGTGAATGCTGACAAATGTGAGCTCACTTGGGGCAATTACTCAGCAGTTGTGACGTGAACCCTAAAGCACCTATTGAATGTAAAAACAGTATCTGCAGCCTCAGATCAGGCCGAATCACGGGTTTTATGTATTGGATTGACCAAAAATTTCGTTCGGCTATTTTCAAAGGTTTTACGTATTGGATCGGCCAAAAACTTCATTCAACTTTTTTCCGCAACATGTTACAAACTTTTGGATCTGTCCAATATTTTGTGTTATTAGCTTTAGCTGTACGGTGCGTGCATATTTAGGCATATTTAGGCATATGTGTGTGTTGTTAGTGTTGTGACTAGTCATGAGATTAGTCTGATCATTATTTACTTTGTAATAAACATAAAACATACTTTCTCTGGTGGCTCAGATGGTAAACCATCTGCCTACAATGCGGGAGACCTGGGTTCGATCCCTGGGTTGGGAAGATCCCCTGGAGAAGGAAATGGCAACCCACTCCAGTACTCTTGCCTGGAAAATCCCATGGATGGAGGCTCCAGGTGGGCTACAGTCCATGGGATTGCAAAGAGTCAGACACAGCTGA
Organism: Neotragus moschatus; assembly: GCA_006410615.1. Classification (NCBI taxonomy): domain Eukaryota; kingdom Metazoa; phylum Chordata; class Mammalia; order Artiodactyla; family Bovidae; genus Neotragus; species Neotragus moschatus. The sequence continues at coordinate 6,304 of SJYA01001457.1, forward strand.
GCAACTTCACTTTCACTTTTTTTCACTTTCTATAGTAATCACCAAATCCTATTGGCCCCGCCTTCAAAACTAATCTGAAATCTGACTACTTCCCACCACTTCCACTATTACCATTGTAGTTTAAAGCCACCATCATCTTTTGCCTGGATCACTCTAAAAACTTCCTAACAATTGCCTGTGTCCTCCTACATTTTGCTTTTACCTTGCAGTTGTAGTCAGAATGCTCCTTCTAAAACTCCCATCAGTGCCCTTGGGGCCCCCTTCACAGTTCTATTATATGCATCCCTGCAAAGTCCTTAAGAGCACAGTCAGAATTCTGCTCACCTTTGGATCCATTTCTTACACTCTGCCCTCTATCTGCCCTAGCCACACTGCCTCCTTGCTGTTCTTGTCGGTCAAACACGCTTATGTGTCAGAATCATGGCACTTTCTGTTCCCCTAACTGGAGCGCTCTGCCTTCCACGGTGTGCTCTCATTCACCCACTCATCTTACTCACATCAAAAAAGGCTTCCTTAAGCCCTGCTCCTGCTCCCCGCCCGCTGCCCACACATATTCACTTTCTTTAAAAAAATAATAATAATAATTTGCTTTTGGTCTTTTTTTAATGAATATGTTTAATTTTAATTGGAGAATAATTGTTTTACAGTATTGTGTTAGTTCCTGACATATGCCAGCATGAATCAGCTATAGGTACACATATGTCCCTTCCCTCTTGAAACTCCCTCCCATCTCCCACCACATTCCACACCTCTAGGTTGTCACAGAGCACTGGGTTTGAGCTCCCTGCGTCATACAGCAAATTCCCACTGGCTATCTATCTATCTATGNCTGTCCTGTCCTTCACCATCTCCTGGAGTTTGCTCAAATTTATGTCCATTGAGTCGGTGATGCCATCCAACCATCTCATCCTCTGTTGCCCCCCTTGTCCTGTGTGTACTTTATTGATGTAAAAGTCTTATGGCTAAAGCCTCTTATTTCAGACAGCGTTATACTCCATGAATAAACTTTGTAGCACAAGGACTAAGCGGGCCTTATGGGGATATGAATTTGAGATTTCAGAGCTTCTAAGTATTTTAGTTGATGCTCAGACAACCACCTGATTCCTTCAGGGCTTTTTCATTCTACCAGTGGAGGAACTCAACATAAATAATCTATGGACAAATTCTGGCTCTTCCGGTGGATTTGTTAGAGTCTTTTGGAACTTACACACTTCCAGAGTTGAACTCAAGCCTCCTGAACTGGCCTAAAACACTAGTGTTGACCCCTTCACAAAGATCATATTATGTGGCAACATCTCAGACATTTTTTATTATATCCAGTTGGAGAAACAAAAGACAAAACCAAACTCGCTGAAAAGAATTCCCTGGATTGAATACAATTTCTCTCTCTCTTTTTTTTTCCTTTGGGGAGAAAGCTCTCATAGGCTTTCCAGCTTGCTTATTCCCTCAGAGTTCACTGTGACCAAATTCACAGAGCTGTTTTCTGGCATTACTGATAATTACGCAAGCAGATGTACCACTGAATGCTTTGATCTTAATGGTCGTGAATTGAATCAGCTTGAGCTTTCTCAATACTTTTAAGGGGAAGTCTACAAGAAATGGTAAAGGTCTGCAGCAGTAAACCTTGCTGTTTAATACAGTTGAGTTTGAAAGTGACCTGGAGTCCAGTAGTTGTCCAAGAAGGCTTTCTGTGTTGTCCAGAAGTTTATTCATGATGTCATTATCCTTGATATCAATTTTTAAAAGATGGCAGTAATAAATCATAGCAATTTTTAATTTAAAAATTTTGGCAAGAAGTGATACTTTGTATTTAAGAAACAGATAGGCTTGAGGAGGCACAGAATCTAATCCAAAGATTCAGCTATTATTTTTATGTATTAATAAGTATTTCCCTTCATCATCAGCATCACCAAAAAGTGTCTTCATATCTGGATCTGTTTTAAGTCCTATATTTCCAGCTGTGTACGGAAATACCAGAATTACAGCATGGGGAGAAAACTCATTATTTCCTCTCCTTTTCTAGGGCAACTACTTCAACTCTGTGGTTTCTAAGCAAAGGAATAATAAAGTTGTCAGGACGCTACAGATATAAATGAGGTAGCATCTTTGACCGTACAATTCCTTTTATTTCCAAAATTCATTAAGTCACTTTGGTGTGCTAATTCTTTCATACAGTGGCTCTTGAATCTGTCTTTTCCTCTCTATTCCCATGATCTTGATTCATGTTCTTACTACATTATTTGGACTTTGTGGAGGACAAAGGAACTCTCAAAGAGTCTTAGACTCTTCCTAAACAGTTTAATTTCTTACTATCTCTCTCTCAATCTCCTGTGTATCACTAAAATTATGGGCTTCCTTAAATCCTGCTTTGTCGTGACAACCTTTACAAAAAGTTCAAGCTCTGTGCCTGCCTTTATTTGTCCCCCAGGGATCCTTTATATCTCTGCCTGCTAGTCCCCATTACTCGTGGCATGTATCATTCATTTCATTTTGACTTTCTCCTGCACGCTGCACCACATCGTGGCCATTCTACTAGGGCACATAGAAAGAGTCCTGGACTGGGAGTCAAAAAGTGTTGGTCTTGGTTCTACTTCTGTGGATTATCTCTGTGGACTTGGGCTTGCCATGCACCCTCCTTGGATTTCCAGTCAAGTATAACTCCAAAAGAGTTGCTATATTGATATCAATAACATGCAAAGTAACAAAGGGAAAAAATTACTTGTGATTCTGAGAAGCACTGAAAATGATGAAAGGCTAAGTTCATAAAAATTAAAACATTCTCAAGTCTTGTGGCTCAGCTGGTAAAGAAACTGCCTGCAATGTGGGAGACCTGGGTTCGATCCCTGGCTTGGGAAGATCCTCTGAAGAAGGGAAAGGCTACCCACTCCAGTATCCTGGCCTAGAAAATTCCATGGACTGGATAGTCCATGAGGTCACAAAGAGTTGGGCACACCTGAGCAACTTTCACTTTCACACTTTCAAGTTGTATATATACATCATTACCTCAAAAATTTAAATCAAAGATTAATAAAATTGCAGGAAATATACTACAAAACACCATCAACACTGGTGATATTTCTTTTAGTCTTTGATAGCACAAATCAGTTCAGATACTTTTATATGTACATGCATAGAAAATTTAAACCAGAAAATCAGAAAGCCTATTCTAATTTACCTATATGGAACACTGTACCCATCAACTGGATAAAAAGTATTCGTTTCAAGCACACACGAAACATGAGAACTGACCCTGTGCTGTAACATAAAATTAGTCACAGCAAATTTCAAAGGACTGGCAGCGTAAATGCCATGTCATCTGATCACATGCATTCTAAGTCACTTCAGTCCTGTCCGACTCTTTGTGACCCTATGGACCATAGCCTGCCAGGCTCCTCTGTCCATGAGATTCTCCAGGCAAGTAGTACTAGAGTGGGTTGCCATGCCCTTCTCCACGGGATCTTCCCAACCTAGGGACTGATCCTGTGTTTCTTAGTCTTCTGCATTGGCAGGTGGGATCTTTATCACTCGTGCCACCTGGGAAGCCCCAAAATGAGGAAAGATGGTAAAGATCAACAAAACCAGAAGTTCGTTTTTTGAAAAATACTAATGAATTAGATGAAGTTCTGACAATGTTAATTAAGAAAAAATTGGTGGAAATTGCAAATAAACATTATTAGGAATGAAAAAGGGACAGATGTCATGCAAATTAAGAGATATTATGAATAACCTATGACAAAATATTTTAAATCCTAGGAGAAGTAAATAAACTATAGAAAAATGCAACTTCTGAAACTGATCCCAGGACTTCAGTGTACAACTAATTATATAATCATTAAAAAGTTTCATTAGAGTTTAAAATTTTTCGCTCAAAGGAAAAATCATGATCAGATGATGTTATGGATAACATACTAAATTTTTAATGAGAAGATAATTCTAAACTTTATAAACTCTTGAAGACAAAAAGATCATTCTAGCTAACCTAAAGAGACTAATTTTACCTTGATACTGAATATCAGGCAAAACTATTTAAAAGTACTAGGGCAATCTCATTATTAAACACAGACATAAAATAATAGCAAATGAAATCAAGTGATGTATAAAGGATATAATCATGACCAAAATAGGTTTACCTTAATGATAGTCTAATATCGGTTAAATAAATGATCACATTAACAGAGTAGGGAAAGTCAAATGTCTCATCACTAAATAGGTTTAAAACAGCATTTGGTGAAACTTAATATCCATTTAAAATAAGAACTCTTAACAAACTGGCAATAAAAGAAACGTTCCTTATTCTAATGCAAGAAGCTAAAAAATCCTATAGGAAGCATCATTTTAACTATAAAAATATTTGAAAGCATTCCCTTTCACATCAAGATAAAGTCAAAAATTGTTTACACAGAAAATCCTGAAGATTCTATAGAAATTTTATTACAGTTAACATGAATTTAGCATCATTGCTAGGTATAAAAGCCATATACTAAAATTAATTATTAGATATAATAGCTATGTAATAGTCTGTGAGCACTGAAGAATTGATGCTTTTGAACTGTGGTGTTGGAGAAGACTCTGGAGAGTCCCTTGGACTGCAAGGAGATCCAACCAGTCCATTCTGAAGGAGATCAGTCCTGGGTGTTCATTGGAAGGACTGATGCTGAAGCTGAAACTCCAATACTTTGGCCACCTGATGCGAAGAGCTGACTCATTTGAAAAAACCCTGATGCTGGGAAAGATTGAGGGCAAGAGGAGAAGGGGACGACAGAGGATAAGATGGTTGGATGGCATCACTGACTCAATGGACATGGGTTTGGGTAAACTCCAGGAGTTGGTGGTGGACAGGGAGGCCTGGCGTGCTGCAGCCATGGGGTCACAAACAGTCAGACACAACTGAGTGACTGAACTGAACTGAATAGTCTGTGAGGATTAAAATGAATAATGTCTATACAGCACTTATCATTTAAAACTCAAATGATAAAATTGCTATTGATATTTTAAAAGTTGTATCCCTATACATCGACGAAAAGCAGAAAATATAATTAGAAAATACTGTCTTAGTCTGGGTTTCTTAAGAATCAGAGCCTAAAACAAGGGTTTCTGTGCAGTTAGGTAAACTCCAGGAGATAGTGAAAGACAGGGAAGCCTGGCATGCTGCAGTCCATGGGGCGGCAAAGGGACAGATGTGACTAAACGACTGAACAGGGACCACAAGGTAGGTTGAGAACCCGATTCCAAGTGGCAGTTGTGACACATGTGGGGATAACTAAGAAAGGAATGAAAGCCCAGGATAAAGTCTGTGTTATTGATGTGGCCACGAGAGTTCTGAGGAGCTGGTGAAATCCATCTCAGAAATGTCCTCCTAGGGTAGGACAGGGAGAAGCATTTATCCACAAACTTCTGTCTACCACTGTGCAAGGATGGACTCAACAAGGACCAGCTCTCTTGCACTTTCTAATGCCTACAGAGGAACGTTAAGCATGTTCTTAGTAGGGTTGTGCATTAAAAAAATGTATATCAGTGGGTTAATACATTCTGATGTATCCCAAGGGCTTTCCTGGTGGCTCAGTGGTGAAGAATCTGCCTGGAGATTCCTTAGATGTGGGTTCAATCCCTGGATCAGGAAGATCCACTGGAGGAAACGGCAACCCACTCCAGTATTCTTGCTTGGGAAATCCCGTGGACAGAGGAGCCTAGAGGGTTACAGTCCATGGCCTTGCACAGAGTGGGACATGACTTAGCAACTAAACAGTGTATCCATACAAACAGAGTGCTACTCAGTAGTGAAAATACATGATCCATCCCTGTGTATAAGTATCAGCATCAGTGTGGATAAAGAGCAAAACTTCATGTTAGGGAGAAAAACATGTTAAGGTGGGAAAAAAAGAATAATATACACAGCATGATTAATTCCTATAAAGTTAAACACTAAAAATATGTTATTTAAGAAAAACCTACATAAGTGATAAAACTATAAGAAAAACAAAGATACGATATATATGAATTCAAGGTATTTCTATTCCATAAGGGCTTTTAAACTAACATCATTTTTCCCCCTTACCCTTTAGTGCTAAATACATGGGATTTTATATTATCATTGTTTAAATTGTTGAGATTTGTTTAATGTACCATTTTATGAAATGTTTCAACATGATAATAAAAAAATAAAAGTTTCAGTGATAGAGTGTTCTCATAAATAATTTTGGGCATGTCTATTTTATAAACTGTTTCTTTACATGAAGCTGAAGTATTCAGCACTTATTTTTTATTTGGTCTATAAAATTTCATTGAAAATCAAACCCTTCTTATACATGACAGCTTTTTAAGTACTCCAAGACGGTTGTCTCTCTTTAGATTTCTTCTCTTCCAAAAATCAACCATCCTTAAATCATATTTCCAGCACATCACCATTTTGGCTACCTTCTCCCAGACACGCAGCCAGAACTGAGTACAACATTCCAATTTGTTCTGGCCAGTGAAATGTCTGATGGGACTATTAACTTGTTTGGGACACTACATTTATTGATGTAGCCTAAAATTGACCTAAGTTTTTGAAGCCCTGAACACCTCATTTATTTAAATTGGACTCCTCATTATTTCAAACCTTTAAATCTTTTTCATACAAAGTATATGTAATAAGATTTTCTCATCCTATACTTGTGAGATTAATTTAAAAAAAATCAAACTATGTTTAGGACTTTACATTTACCTCTATTGTTAATCTGAAACTCAGTTACATTGTTCTAACTTGTTGAAATTTTTTCAGTCCTCATTCTGACATCTGTGTGCTTTTCTTTCTAGTTGTGTGTATCAGATTTGATAAGCACTCATTTGATTAAACAAATATCATTTAAAGTTACCATGTATGCGACAATGTGCTAGGTAATGTAGGTTCACCCCAGTAGTTAATAAAAACATTAAAATGGTGATATCTAAAAGTAAAGACTTCTGTCTAAATAGTCTACTCAGGATCAGAATCTCTTGATGTCTGATAAAAATTGGCATGTCCATGAGTTCCCAATCCTGAACCCCCTCCCCCCTCCCACCCCATATCATCTCTCTGGATCATCCCCGTGCACCAGCCCCAAGCATCCTGTATCCTGTATCGAACATAGACTGGGAACTCATGTACACCCATGGTAGATTCATGTCAATGTATGGCAAAACCAATACAGTAATGTAAAATAAAATAAAGTAAAAAAAAAAATTGGCATGTAGATTTACCATCCATATTTCCCTATCACGTTCCCTTAAATTTTTCTCTGTTCTAGAGTGAACTCTCATGTCTTTGGTGACAAGACCTAAATCTATACCTTCAGCCTTAATTGAATTTTCATCTGTGATTGACTTGTCTGTTTTGCTACTTCAACTTCCTCAAAGCAAAGCTATATGCAGGGTTTTCTTTATGCACAAACCTGTCCCTTTCCATTAGTTATTATCCATATTTATTCATGGCTTTTGCATCCTCTTGACGTTCATTCCTGGCCAATTTGAAATCATTGTTTTTTAATTTTAAAAATCTTGTTGATTTTTCCCCTAGTATAGATGAATGTAGGATTTCATTATTTTTAAAAAGAAGAAATTTACAGTGCGATGGTCCAAATAAAATAAAAGTCAGATAACCTATAACTTCAGCATCCAGAAATGAGCATGGTTATACCAGTGTTTATTCACCTGGTCATTGTTCTGTGCATTAGAGAAACACATTATTCACGTACCCGAATAAGTAAAAGTTTTAGTATATAGCTAGAGAATAATCACAGAAGGAACTGTCCATGTAACTGTCACTCACATTAAGAAGCAGGTTTTTGCAAGCAACTAGATGACCCTCAAATTCTTTCTCTATGAGTATCTTCTCCTCTCCAAACATTTCTATTCTCACTTAGAGTATTATATAGTTTGCTTTGCATGCTTTTTAAACATTTATTTAAGTGAAATATATAGTCTTTTGTGTGTGGCAAGTTATTTTGCTCCCTGTTATATTTGTGAGATATATTCACGTTATGTGTGGGACAGTGATTTATTCATTTTCATTATCATGCAGTAGTCCATTGAATGAATATGCTGCAATTATCTGTTCCCTCTAGTGTTGATTAGCATATGAGCTCTTTCAGAATGAGATAAGCGTGAATAGGGCTTCTATGAACATTTTCACGTACGTGTACATGTATTTTCTTTGAAAAAAGGCCTTAAAATGGAATTGGTTGATAGAACATACTTATAACCAACTTTTAGAACCCACCAGAAGTCTATGAGGATTTTAGGTGTCTCACCTTCTCATCAACACTTAGTTTGACCAGTCTTATTTTCCCCACTCCAACTGATGCATGTTGACATGGTCTTGTGGGTTGGATTTACATTTTCCTGAAGTGTCAGAATGTTAAGCTTCTTTTCATTCCGATATCTTCTTTTGTGTACTAAGTCCCTATAAATATCTTTTCCCAACCAGTTATTTACCTTTTTTCTCTTAAAGGATCCTTTAATAAATAGAAGTTCTAAACTCAGACGTCCTTCCCTTTCGCGTTAGTGCCTCATGTATTCTAGTTAAGAAGTTTTTGCTTACCTCAAAGTATAGGAGACAGTCTCCCATAGTTTCTTCTGGAGGCTTCATTGTTTTATCTCTCACCTTTGGATCTACGATATACTGACTGATTTCTGTATGTAATATGAAGCATTTTACAATATCTGGACCCAGAATAATTGACTGGCAAATGACCATTATTTCTCCACTGCTTTGCATTGCTACCTTTCATGAACAAGCTTTATATATATTTATGTAAGTGTAAGATTGGCATTACAGGCCAGAGTTGGCTAACTGTGGCAGAGACTAGCCTGTAAAGGTTAAATTATTTATTACAGGATCCTTTACAGAAATATTTGATACCTTCTCATTTGGATACTGCTTACCTTTTTTCCATAATATGATTGTTTTTTTCTATGTGGAAATGCTTTGCATATTTCCTTAGATTGAGTCCTAGAAATGCAGTGTATTTGGATGCTGTTGTAGATGATATCATTTAAAATTTCATTTTCTATTCATTGATATTTAGAAAAATACCACTAACTTTTATATATTGACTTTGTACCCAGTCTGATATTCTATCTACACAATCCTATGAGTTGTTTTCTTCTTCGCTAGTTCTCATATATCTTTATTAAATTGGTGACAGTGGGAATCCTTGTTTTGTTACTGATAAGAGAGGGAAAGCTTTCAACATGTCACTATTATGTAGGGGATTTTCTGTAATTTTTTCAAATAACTTTTTCTCAGATTAAAGAAGTTTTCTTCTATTCCTTGTTTAAATGAGCTTTTGTTATGAATTGTTGAATTTTATTAACAAGTTTATCTGCATTTATTTTCTCATATCATATATGAGGTATCCATATGATGTTATTCTTTTTTCAATTAATGTAGGAAGTTATATTGATAAGTTTTGAAATGACAAACCTTTGCTGAAATAAACCCAGTTTGTTGTGATATATTATTTTGGTGTTTTTTTCAAATAGTTTATATAAATATATATATATATATGTTGCCATTACAATTATTTCTTTTCTTATAAGATTTGATATCAAGGTTATGATACCTCAAAAAATGAGTTGCAAAGTGTTTTTTAAATTATTCTCTTGAATAATTTATTTAAGATTGGCATTATTTCTTCCTTAAATATTTATATAATTTACTTATAATATCATCTATATATGGAATTTTCTAAATGGAAGGATTTAAATAAACTAAAATATTTTCTTTAAGATACATAAGGTGGTGACAGAACATTGCTTCTTCTGCAACAACTAGAAAAACCTGAATAAATTAAAAATTATATAGATATAAATGATATATGTATCAATTATGTATAAAGGCCATCAGGTAATTGTGTGTAGAGGTCTAGAGGAATCAGTTTCCAGAGACTGAAGAGATCTTCTAGATGGGAAAATTTGGCAAACACCTTTCTCTCTGGGGGCTTTTATCAAGTCTGATCATGGGCTGAGGTTTCAATACAGACCAGCAGCCCCTGCTGCGGGAAAGAGAAATCAGGAGCTCTCCATAGATGGATGGCATAGCTACTTGGAATTTGGATGAGTCCTAATGCAGAACTTTCCTTTCTCTGCCATATTCCTCCACCGGACCGTCTCTAGGGTTATATAGCAGGGAGACTGGGACTGAAATACTCAAAAAACACTATTTCTGTGTCTCAGTACTTAGAAGCCAAATTCTGCCAGATGGAGAGGTTCATTAGGAGCGCGGAAGAGCTCACACCTTTGTTTAAAGTGACAGCGCACACCTCACTCAGCTCAGTCCCTAATTATTTCAAAACGCTCTGCTTCTCCTCCTGGTCTGCTTGATGAGGGAAAAGGTGTGCGTTCTGTACACATATATAATAGTCCGCACCTGCTGTGTGCAGACTCTCAATCCATTGCCCCTCCAGCCTCACCCACTCTTGGCGACCATATGTCTGTTCTCTGTGTGAGTCTGCTTCTGTTTCCTGGATAAGTCCGTTTGGTCAGATTTTAGATTTCACATATGAGTGACATCATATGGCGTTTGTCTTTCTCTGATTTTTCTTAAGATACTTTAAAAAGTAGAAATAGTTATTCATTTTTGACCTAGATATCCTTGGGTCTATTATTCAGTCGACCGCAATATTTGATTCAACTGAGAACTTCTTTGCAATATGTTAAAGTTGCTTTCTTAACATACCCTCACCAGGATTAATTTCTATCTTAAAAAAATATTTTTAATTTTATATGTGAAAAATAATATGAAGTGATTTAATTTATATTTCTTTTAAATATATGTTTATGCATTTGTTTTGGTCACATTTTTCTTACATTGTCTGTTCATGTCTCTTGCCTGTTTTTCTACTGGATTAATAGAAATTTTCTCAGTTAATTTAAATAACTCATAGGGAAATTATATTTATCCTTTATTTACAATAAATTTATTGGGCTTTTTTCTCAATTAATTATCTTGATTTGGTCCATAGTAGTTTGTAAACAAAGGTGTATTTAAATCTATTTTCCTTTGTGAATTCTTCCATTATTTGCTTTAATTATTCACCTCCAAAAGAGAGATTTGCCCATCTTTCCTTATAGTTGTTTTCATGATTTCATGCATTTTTAAGTAGGAACGTCTTTCATACATGTGAATTTGATTACACACATATCTTTAAGATGAAAACTCCTCAGAGGGCAAGGTCCAAATTGTCATCATAGTTTTATCTCTTAACATAGAGTACTTGGAGTCACAGGGACATAAAACCTGCAGGTGAATAAATGTGTACAGAATAAAGTTGTGTTTGTGTACTTATTTCTTCAACTTCTTTGTGTCTGCATCTGTACTTCTCCCTGTTCTTGAGATCCTGTGTGTTTGATGGATGTGTGGTTGAATCCTCCTGGTGCCTTCCTTTTATAATTAATATAGTCATTATAACGTTACAAATTTACTTGATGTAAGCTATATAACTGACTTAGCCAGTCGTTTTGTGGTATAAGCGGTTGTGAAGTATGCAGGGAAAAACAAAGTAGAGATGAGAATGTGTGGAGAATGCCTTTATAGTTCTCCCCAAGGCAGATTTATGGTATGTTAATGAAGCAAAATCTCAGACCCTTTACTTGCAATGTGTTTATATAGTCATATATTTTTGTAAAATTTACACAAGGGAGATATTTTAACCACATCTGGTTAAAGCAACTGTCTCTTTACATCCCAGCTTTTATTCTTTTATACTCCTTGTATTTGGTGGTTTGGATAGTAGCAGACACTTTTAGTAGTAATGCATTTAGTTCAGTTTAATGGAACGTGTTGTTGTTTAGCTGCTAAGTTGTGTCCAGCTCTTTGAGACCCATGGACTGCAGCCTGCCAGACTCCACGGTCCATGGAATTTTCCAGACAAAAATACTGGAGTGGGTTGTTATTTCCTTCTCCAAGGGATCTTCCGACCCAGGGAACAAACTCGCATCTCCTGCATTGACAGGCAGATTCTTTAATGCTGAGCCACAAGGGAAGCCCTTTAATGGTATGTGTTTATGGTATGTGCAGTCACTTGTGCGGCAGTAAATTATTACTGGCTCATCTGACGTGGGATTGCACCTCAGAATGCTTTCTTGCATGACCAATCAGTTGATGCTATGACAACAAGGTACAGGACCAGAGGACTAGGAAAAGTAGTTTTGAAGGAAAAATAGGATTGGAAATATATAAATCGTAAACTCATCACTGGAAATCCTAGCCTTACAACTCTCATATAATAGAAAATTTGAAATTTCTTTTACATTGACCTTAATGACTTATAAAGCTAAAAAAAATTCTGATCAATACTAAGGAATTTTATTCCTCTTTGCAAATTTACAGAAAAGACAACTGATTCTCTATAGAAAATTGTATGACAGTATTGTTATATTATGAAGAGATAAAAAGTACAGTCACAAAATACAAGAAATGTATCAAGTAGTTAATTAGTAAAAGAATACTGCATTTTCCGATGCTTGTGGTATTTCTCAGCCTTTTAAAATATGTAATTTGTTTTGATGTCTTTTCAACATTCTGAATAGCTCCTAACATTTGTACCCAAGTTTTTCATTTGTAACTATGCATTTTTTTTTCCTTAGAGAGGGCCTTCCCAAATTACAGAAACTTTGAACCTCATAAAACTTGTGTTTTCCCTTATGCCACATTATTGACTAAGAAAAATTGGTAGATAATTGTCCCCATTAGTGAGCCAAAGTCCTTGGATCTGCAAAGTCAATAAACTTCAAATCACTCAAATCACATGAGACTTCTATTTCCAGTAACCGTAGTGCCCCTTTCTCTTTGGGGGCGGGATAGGAGGACGGGGAGGAAGACCGAAATTTTGGCAGGTGAAACTGCTTACCTGATCCTGACAGTAACAAAGACTGCCAGCCTCTCAGGCTGGGATGGTCTCATCAATCACCCCAGGTTGAACTATTAGCACTGTCAGCTTCCTAAGAGACGACAATTCAAGGGTAACTTTCTTCACCCAGTGAAACTCCCTCAATCAAAAGAGCAAAATGCTTAATTGGAAGGAGGAGCAAGACTGCATATTTCTGGCAACAAGAACTGGCTGCATATTACTCTCAATCCACAGAGCTCCTTGTACTCATTTTTGCACAACTGTGAAAGAGATCCTCCACGGAATCCCTTGACTTGCTGGTACAAGAGCTGAGGCAGGGCTTGTACCCTTTGCCTTCGAAGGGAGTGGCTGTGATGCTGGGAACAGGAAGCTTACAACTTTGCCTGTACACTCTCACAAGTGATGCCTGATTAAAAATAATAACAATAATCGCATGCCCATATTTGTTTGTACATGCATTATCTTTCTAGGATGGGCAGAAAGGTATTGCTGGCTGAAGGTATTAGCAATGAAAGCCAGCTCTTAAGCTTCGCCCTCAGTAACAGGAAGAAGATTGCAATGGACTAGCTTTAGGGGTTGTGAGGATTATTCAGTCGTGAAAGCAGAGTTGAAATTTTTTGGCCCTAATGCAAATGGATAGATGTCTAGAGAGTATCATGTAACTTCTGGTATTATTATTATTTTTTAATTACATGAGTTGACAAGCAATCAATGCAAGCAGAAGCTTATTTGAGTTCTAGCTGCTCAGGTGGTGTCATTTCTACAAACATTTACAAAAATCTGTTATTGAAGGATTTAAGTTTTTTGTGTTTACGTGTTTATTCTATTGCTTTGAAAGTAAAGGGATGACAATCTGCTTCATAAGTTTCTATTTCTCTTAAGGATCATGCTCTTATTGCTATTGGGCATCATTTTGACTAATATCAATTAGTTTTATTCTTTCTGCTGTAGAAAGACCAGAGCTCCCATTTGGGGGTGAAACAGGGAGAAAGGATCTCAGTTGGCCTTTTACTAAATCCTTTTCTCCTTACCTCCACTTCTAAATCACCTAGAGAATTAAAAAGAAATGCCTGTTGGCCACTTAACTTAATGAAACTGTTAATATCGAATGCAAGAACCTTGTCTCTGTGTGCTCTAGATACATATATGAATAGAACTGCTCTGGGTTCACACCTGCCCTGCATGTCAGGGTAATCCATGTCAGTCAAGGACCGGCTTTAAAATCCTCATTCTCAGAAAACTAAATTAAGAAGTGCTGATGAGAGACGCCCCAGGAGCAAGCTGTTCGGGGGTCTAGAGATCAGCCACAAAATTGTCTGGTTAAAAATAAACTCCCCATTTTTCTCTTAGAGACGTCTGTCATTTGTGTCAAAGGGGATGCTTGTTGGCTTGTCTTAAAATTATTATGATTGCCTTTAAAGCAAGATGGATGTAAGAGAGGCAGCAGTTCTGCTCTTTGTTTCTTAAGTCACCCCATTTTAGGAACTGGTTACACTAGTCAATTATGGTTGTTCTAAATCTGTATTTTTCCACTGGGATTGATGTGTGGCCCAAGGAACATTTGACAGTTTTCGAGACATTTTTGACTGGGAGATCAGATGAGACGGTGAAACTAAGCATCTGGTAGATGGGCAGATAGCTTCATCTCTGTTGGCCATCCTATTAGGGAGTAACCTAGTGGTGGTTTCAGAGTAATCAGTCAGGTTGGTGTAAAACCTTTCTGAGCTTAGGACGAATATGTGTACCCGTAATTTTTACAATTTTTACAAATCGACTAGAAGTCATTGTGTCCCCTTTTTTGCTATTATGCAAAAATCTTGTCTACCATGACGAAGTAAATATTTGCTGTTTTAATTTGCTATCCTGCCTGATAAATTCTCAGTTTAGAAATCATAGATGCTATTATCTAACAATTTTTGACAGCCTATTTGGATAACTAGAAGCAATTTTGTGGAATTAATTGAAATGTCTATAGACTATATAATCACTGTTAATATTAAGAGAAGTTTTGAGTAAATTAATAAAAGTATTTTCAGTTAAAGATCCATTATTAAACTTGAATCACACAGATACACTGAACCCATTCCATAGATCTCTCCATTATGGTTAGATCTTGAACAAAATCTAGTTTATTTCAAGTATGGAACCATTTCTGAGTTTTGCAACTATAGTGAGATTTCAGAAGAAAACTAGAAAGATAATCATAACACTAGAAATTGGTCCTGTAATAAAGAGCCTAAATAAATGAGAAATGTTCATTCTATAAAATTGAAAAGTGATATGAAGTCATTTAATTAGAGTAGAGGACTATCATAAAGGACAAAAATAAACTAATACCTATTGCTCTCAAAGGCAGAGCAAAAAGAAGTGAGTAATTTACAAATTAGAAGGGAATATTTCCAAGAGTGAGACAGTCAAATGTTGTTGTGTGTTACTAAAGGAATAAATTTTAAATCTAGAGTTTCTAAAAATAGGAACATTTAACGTATGTTCAACAGTTTGGCTCTTTTAATTGCAGCCTGTATTAGTTTCCTACAGCTGCTATATTGGATAATCACAAATCAGTTGGCTTTAGCCAATAGAAAATTTTCCCTTTCCATTCTGGAGGCCAGGAATCTGAACTCAGAATCACTGGGTCAAAATTAAGCTGTGGATAGGGTCACACCTCCTCTTGAGGCTTTCGGGAAGAATTTTTTCATTTTCTCTCCTAGTCAACATCCCTTGGTTTGTGACCACCTAATCTTCAAGGCTGTCAGCTTCAAGTTGTGTTTTGCTATGTGTGTGTGTGTGAAATTTCCCTCTGCTTCCCTTTTATGAGGATGCGTAACATGGCATTTAGAGCCAACGAGGATAATCCACAATATAGTCACAACCGCAAAGACCTTTTTTCCAAATGTGGTAACATGTGGATTCTAGGGATTAGGATTTAGACTTAGTATTTTGGGGGGTGAGGTTTTGGTTGTTTTGTTTTGTTGTTTTTTTCCAGCCTACTACACAAATTGAGGGAGAAACTGATAAGAGTGCTTTAAGAACACTTCCAGCATTATGGTTTTGTAATTCAAAGAGTATGACCTTTGGCAATTTGCTTTCCCCTCTCTCAGCCTTGGTTTTCTTACAGAGTGAGCTTAATACTGGTATGTAGGCCAATAAGATTGTTCTGAAGATTAAATGACTGAACACAATTAGAGGAGTGACTAGTACTAAGAAGTCTCAATCAGTGTCAGCTGTCATTACTTGTTGGTGCTGTCTGTGTTGATATTATCATAAAAGAAGGATTAAGTGAAATGATAATTGGACACCTACCTGGTGGCCTATTATATAATCCACATTTCTTTACACGTGCATGCTTGGTCCCTCGGTCGTGTCCGACTCTTTGTGACTCAGTGGACTCTAGCCCACCAGGCTTCTCTGTGCATAGGATTTTCCAGGCAAGAATACTGGAGTGGGTTGCCATTTCTGCCTGCAGGGGATCTTCCTGACTAAGGGATCGAACCTGAGTCTCTCGTGTGTCCTGTATTGGAAGGTGGATTCTTTAACCCCGAGCCACCTGGGAAACTCACACATTTCTTTGCTATTACTTTATTCTGTCTTGACACGTTTAATGAAGTAAAGTCTTGACTCGGTATCCAAAGAATATATTTGATCAGCTTTGTCGAATTTATCGAACATTGTCTACAATCAGGACAGACTAAGCTACCCCCCAAAACTGAGACAGCAACTCAGAAATCGAGTCTTACAAATGTTTCCATTAATAATAAAAGCCTTAGGAGTAGTAGAGATGACCATATGATCAGAGAAGAAATTATCTGATACTCTAAAAATATTTGACTCACCTCTTCAACTTTGTATGAACGTAACTAAAATCTCAAACTTTTAAGTTGTAACACATATCCTTTCCTGCTAAATTGAGTACCATCCTTACGAAACTTGACTTGTTTAATATCAGTCTTCATTCAGGTTGGCCTTTGTACTTCTAGAACTTTCGACTGTCCTTTCCCCCCTCCCCATCTTTACTAAAGAATAAGCACAACTGATGTGTTAAGAAAGCAAGATATTGTGTACAAAACCTTTTCTAGTCAAAGGTTGGTTGCTTCATCGCCAAGTCTGTCCACCTCCTGTGTGACCCCATGGACTGCAGCCTGTCAGGCTGCTCTGTCCAGGGGATTTCCCAGGTAAGAATACTGGAGTGAGTTGCATTTCCTACTTCAGGGGATCTTCCCGACCCATGGACCAACCCCACATCTCCTGTACTGGCAGGCAGATTCTTTACCACTGAGCCACCTGGGAAGCCCAGTCGAAGGTTTTACTAGGTCTTACAAATTGTGGCGTTCTGTGTTCACACATACATTTTAGGTGTCATCGTTTTGAAGACAAAACTACTATGCCTACTACACATACTAATTGGTAGGGCCTAATTTCTTTCTGGTGCTACATTAAGCCAATGGCAGAGTCATTGATTGACTAGACTAAAAATAATATTAATTTATTTTTATTGTTAATATGATCTAAAAAACAAGATTTCAACAATGTCAAGTATGCACCAGTGTAACACTTTCTTTTTTTTTTTTTTTCTGTGCACTTCACCAAAGAATACCATGTGTAGCTCAAGAGAAATGGCAATCTGTAGACTTTTTGCTATTTGAAATACTATTAGGTTAAACAATATGAAATTGCTCTTTTTGCAGGTCATAAAAGGTTGAATATGGTGGTTTCATATTCTACAAGGTAAACTACCCCTGTGA
Source organism: Neotragus moschatus (assembly GCA_006410615.1). Taxonomy (NCBI): domain Eukaryota; kingdom Metazoa; phylum Chordata; class Mammalia; order Artiodactyla; family Bovidae; genus Neotragus; species Neotragus moschatus. The sequence goes on from SJYA01001457.1 coordinate 23,915, forward strand.
AAAAGGAGCTCAATTTTCCAGAGCTATTAAATGAAAGTAGCTAGATGAAACATTCAAGTATATAGGGAAAATTTTGCATTTTCAAGTTACTTGTATTTCTCCTAAAAAATATAAACTAAGTCTTATTTCACATCCTTTACTTTAGTGTCAGTGATTATGGGAAGATACATTATTAAAAGAAGGGAAATGAGCAAAAGAAATTCATAGTGGAGAAACTAGGTAAATAGAAAACAATGAAAAATGCAGATTGTTGCAAACTTTGTAATCATTTCTGTTTGACAGTTTTTATCTCTTTAAATGTTTATCTTCTGACTCATTTTTATTTCATTTTTATGTGTCTCATCAAGTTGGATATCACTCAATGTTTAGCTCTTTGGTGTCTGAACATGGAAAGCAGATTGCCCTGGCACTTTTATGTACTGTAGAAAAGGAAAGTCATTTTCATTTATTGAGATTTATCATTTGAATATGTTTTCCAATATAGCAAAGCACACCTACAAAATTTAATGTACATGCATATGCAAGTACACTATTCTAGCATAGCATCAGATAAAATTTTATACTTCCTGTAGGAGAAAATGCAGAGTCAAATAGACACAAATACTTTTCCCTTCTCCCTGCCACCCTTTTCTTAGTGATCAGTGACATGGTATTATATGGTATGAAATAGAAAGGTATTATATTTTCCACAAAACCCTCCAAAATATCCATTCATCACTTTTGGGGCTGGAGATTGTTCTGGAATGGTAAGTAGTTGAGAAGATGCCAGATCTCTAGTGGGAGAGTTTATTACCTTCTGGGAATGTTTAATGTCTCAAGGAAGGAGAATGACTGGAATTAGGCATACAGATCTATTGTTATGGATTTCACAAAGTTAAATTTTATGTTCATATGATGTTTGGTTTTGTATTAAATTTCTGATTTTCTTTTATCAATGTAGCTTCACCATTAGAAATTTCACATCAAGAAATATTTTAGCTTGCCATTGATCACCTCCCTGAATTCTTATCATAAGCTTTCGTTCTATCGGAATTGCCAGAATTCTCGTGACCTACTTGGCAACTTCATGTTGTACCTTTGTAATGCACTGCATTTTGGGGTGGATGCAAATGAGTAACTTGAGACCACTTCTTAATTTAAAAAGCAACCTTAGTCTGAGTCAGCATGTGTACTACATACAATAAAAAGCGAATGAAAAAAGGAAATGACTGTGGTTCAAGAATTAGTGAAAAATGTTAGTTTTATTATCTACACTTTTTTTTTATACCACGGCCATCACTGTAGCACAAGGGTACTCAGATGAAGATGGGATTCAAGCTCAGAGATACTGGGAAGGAATGTCCATTTTCCATTTCTTTCTTAGTGGTTTGACAGATATGTCAGAGTGATTAAAAAGGTAGATACGAGACAATAAATCAATTAGCTAGTTAACTTATGATACCTTCTGTAGGCAAAGAAACATTGGAGATATTTTTGGAGAATCAAAAATCTTGACTTCCTTCAAAATTACATGAGAAGCAGGAAAGTGGGTGGAGATGAAACAAGATTGGTCGTGAGTTCATATTGTGGAAACCGGCTGATGGGTACATGAGGGTCCCTTATTCTCATCGCTCTAGTTATGTATATGGTTGAATTTTCCCTTAATAAAGTGTTTTCAAATCCCAAGATTTAACTGTTTTCCAGCAGGAGTTTACATTTTAAATATGGAAGAAAGAATGTTCATTGTGCACCAGTACGCCAGGTTCTGCATTTCACGTGTGTGCACGTGTGCTCAGTCGCTTCACTTGTGTCCAACTCCGTTCGACCTTATGGACTGTAGCCCACCAGTCTCCTCTGTTCATGGGATTCTCTAGGCAAGAATACTGGAGTAGGTTGCCATTCCCTCCTCCAGGGGATCTTCCCAACTTAGGGATCAAACCTTCATCTCTTACGTGTCCATCATAGGCAGGTGGGTTCTTTACCATGAGCTCCACCTAGGAAGTCTCCTGCATTTCACAAGATTTCCTATTTCCACAAAATCTTGATTTCTGCATTTTTCTTTGACTAGGTCATAAATTTTCCCAACAAGTAAACATCTTTAATGTTTCTAACTCTGCTTTCTCTACACTGTCAGGGTGATTTGTCATGAGAGGTCAAAGGTAATAAAAATCATAAACAAAGAAGTACGAGGGATATGCTAAGGTATAGACTAAAGAGAACAGAAGGAATGAAAATTTGGATTAAAGTCATTCTGAGTTACTGGACTCATTTTTTCCCACCTGTAGCAGCTTAAAGGCCCATACTGTTTGATAGTCACTAATTTGGAATCTCAATATGCTTTAGGAGCTTCCTTGGTGTAGTATCTGTGTGTGTGTTAAGTGGCTTCAGTCATGTTTGCGACCCATGGACTGTAGCCTGCCAGGCTCCTCTGTCCATGGGATTCTCCAGGCAAGAATACTGGGGTGGGTTGCAATGCCCTCCTCCAGGGGATCTTCCCAAAACAGGGATTAAACCCATGGCTCCTGCAGGTTCTTTACCACTAGCGCCACCCGGGAAACACAGCGAGGTACCTAGAAAACCTAAAAATAAGATGATTGCCTCGAAATCTTGTAAAGTGGAATTGATCTTGTCTCTGCCACCCTGCCACTTATGTATTCTTTAACTAGATGTGAGCGGCACTGCCGAGTGCTTCCCAGCCTCCGTGGCAAAGTCATAACACTGAGATGTTAAGATTGAACTTGTACATAGTAACTTCATGTCAGTTGAAAAGCAGACAGGGTATACCCAGGTCCTTGTTTCTTGTTGTTACTGATAGGATCTGTCCAAAGAGTTTTGAGCAAACTTTTTCATTTTATGTAGCTATAATAGCTCTATTGTTTATCAGAAGAAGCCTATTTCTGCCTGCCAGTGCAGGAGACTCAGGTAGACAGGTGGGCTACAGTCTGTGGGGTGGGAAAAGAGTCAGACAGGACTTAGCGACTGAACAACAGCAACAGTTCTGCCTTTATGCCATACTGCCTGGAAAATTCCAAGGACGGAGGAGCCTGGTGGGCTGCAGTCCACGGGGTCGCTAAGAGTCAGACACGACTGAGCGACTTCACTTTCACTTTTCACTTTCATGCATTGGAGAAGGAAATGGCAACCCGCTCCAGTGTTCTTGCCTGGAGAATCCCAGGAACGTGGGAGCCTGGTGGGCTGCAGTCCATGGGGTCCCTAAGAGTCGGATACGACTGAAGCAACTTAACAGCAGCAGCAGCCTGCTGCAGTTCTCTCTGTTACAGGCCCTAGAATGCCCAGTTGCCGTCTTTGGTTTACTTGTCTGTCTCCCCCTATTAGACTCTGAATTTGATCGAGACCCAGGAATCCTTTTCAATGCCAGTACGATGACGAGCTCTTTGTAGGTTTCAGTAGACATCTGTAGTTAGAGGAAGGCTATCAGAATATAGGTCTTGTTGTGGCTAACCCTTTGAGTGAACTTGAGCTAATTTTACAATGTAAGCAAATGACCGTGTAAGCAAATGTCTTTGGTTTTTTTCTATCCCTTTTCTCACGTTTCCCATATCCTTTTACTGGGAGCTGCATATAGAAAAACAAAGTATTTTGCTTAGTGACTTCCAATTTCACACCCTTTCCTTGAACATCTACATTCTTTATGTTTCTCTGTTTTCCCCAATATTTAGCATCTGTTGTGATCAAGGAATTACATGTTATCAATTATGTCTTTTTCCCCTCCAATATTTATTATTAATACATTTATTCTTCTAAATCTTCGCCTCTTGACTCCTCCCAACCCATGAAGCCTTCTGATTCTGTCTGGAAAAGCCATTCTGTCATACAAGAAAACAGATAGCTTTGATAGCTCTTTGGAGACTATTGGGATTCCTTGGTGACTCAGACAGTAAAGAGTCTGCTTGCAATGCAGGAGACCCAGTTTTATTCCCTGGGTCAGGAAGATCCCCTGGAGAAAGGAAAGGCTACCCACTCCAGTATCCTTGCCTGGTAAATTCCATGGACAAAGGAGTGGATGGGCTAAAGTTCATGGGTTCACAAAGAGTTGGACACAACTGAGCAACTAACACTTTGAAATTATAGTTCTGGAGAGTAGGGCCATGTTTTCATGTAGCATGAATAAAACAAAGTACCACACATATTGACAGACACTAAATTTTGTTAAGGCTTCAGTTTGATAAGCATATTACCCACTAAAATGTCAGTGGTTTTCCTCCTTTGTTATTGAACATTTATCTACCCAGTTGTGGTCTAGGAAACTTAGGAAGTCATTTGCTTTCTAGGATCAGGAATATTCGGCTAGTTTTTTCTATTCTCCCTAGAATCATGAAAGATGCAGAAGTGTGTCATGGTGAATAATTTAGAGCTGAGTTTCATACTTCTCTAGAGGTCTCTCAAACAGATTCAGGTCAGTTTTGAGTCTGCGCAAAGATTCAGGTCGATTGTTGTTGTTTAGGCAAAGTTTGCTCCCATCTCTAACATCCCCAATGACAGCTAATCTTTCCTGTTTTTCACTAAGTACACAATGTTTCCTTAAAGTCAGGTAGAGCAGGTTGGTAATTAATACTAAAATCAGATCTGGCCTGCCAAGAAATTTTTTTTTTCTCAAGTCTTTATTAGAAGGAACTTACTGACTTGAGCAGGTCTGAATAAGCTTATCAGCCAAAATTGCTTTTTATTTTGAGTATTTTTTTTTTAAGTCTAAGTCTTTTCAAAAAGCATGGATATGTTGCTGCTGCTGTTGCTAAGTCGCTTCAGTCGTGTCCAACTCTGTGCAACCCCATAGATGGCAGCCCACCAGGCTCCCCCATCCCTGGGATTCTCCAGGCAAGAACACTGGAGTGGGTTGCCATTTCCTTCTCCAGTGCATGATAGTGAAAAGTGAAAGTGAAGTCGCTCAGTTGTGTCCGACTCTTCACGACCCCATGGACTGCAGCCTACCAAGCTCCTCCATCCATGGGATTTTCCAGGCAAAAGTACTGGAGTGGGGTGCCGTTGCCTTCTCCAATGGACATGTTAGCCACCAACATGAGAAAAATGTGGGAAGACAGCTTTAGCTCCATTTTACAGGTAGAGAAATCAATTCAGAGGTTTGCTTTTGGTCATATGGTCCTGTGTGGCCCCAGAGATGTATGGAGTCTGGTGATGGTTAGAACAAGATATCTCTTGATAAGAGGTGAATGCCAGTTTTCCGAGTAAGCTGTTATTATTGAACATTTAGCAAGAAGCACTAGAGATATTTGCTCTGAAGAATTTGAAGTCTTGCTATTTATTTTTACTTATTTATTGGCTATGTGGAGTCTTCATTGCTGTGAGGGCTTTCCTCTAGTTTCAGCCAGTGGAGGCTACTCTATTTGCAGGGCACAAACTTCTCATTGCAGAATTTGAGGTCTTAGATTTGGGTATCATTTAGATCATTACTGATACAAAAAAATCATAAAGAGTATGGATTCTATTTTGGGAAGGCAGATTTTGAGTTCTTAAAACATGATAGAAAATTTCCCTGGGAAAACAAAATAAAACAATTCAAGAATTTTTAGCTATCTAGTTTTAAAATTTTTTGTACAAGCTGGGTTTAGAAAAGGCAGAGGAACCAGAGATCAAATTGCCAACAGTTGCTGGATCATGAAGAAAGCAAGGGATTTCCAGAAAAACATCTACTTCTGCTTCAGTGACAACGCCAAAGCCTTTGACTGTGTGGATCACCACAAACTGTGAAAAATTCTTAAAGAGTTGGGAATACTAAACTACCTTACCTGCCTCCTGAGAAACCTGTATGCAGGTCAGTAAGCAACAGTCAGAACTGGACATGGAACAACAGACTGGTTCCAAATTGGGAAAGGAGTATGACAAGGCTGTATATTGTCACTCTGCTTATTTAATTTCTATGCAGAGTATGTCATGCAGAATGCTGGGCTGGATGAATTACTAGCTGGAATCAAGACTGCTGGGAGAAATACCAACAATTTCAGATATGCAGATGATACTATTCTAATGGTGGAGAGCGGAGAGGAACTAAAGAGTCTCTTGATAAAGGTGAAAGAGGAGAGTGAAAAGCTGGCTTAAAACTCATCTTCAAAAAATGAAGATCATGGCATCTGGCCCCATCACTTCATAACAAACAGATGGGGAAAAAAGTGGAAACAGTGGCAGATTTTATTTTCCTGGGCTCCAAAACCACTCTGGATAGTGACTGCAGCCATGAAATTGAAAGATATTTGCTCCTTGGAAGGAGAGCTATGACAAACCTAGACAGCATATTGAAAAGCAGAGACATCAGTTTGCTGACAAAAGTCCATCTAGTCAAAGCTGTGGTTTTTCCAGTAGTCATGTACAGATATGAGAGTTGGACCATAAAGGCTGAGCACCAAAGAACTGATGCTTTAGAACTGTGGTGCTGGAGAAGAATCTTAAGAGTCCCTGGGACAGCAAAGAGGTCAAACCAGTCAATCCTAAAGGAAATCAACCCTGAATATTCACTGGAAGGACTGATGCTGAAACTCCAGTACTTTGGCCACCTGATGTGAATAGCCGACTCTCTGGAAAAGACTCTGATGCTGGCAAAGATTGAAGGCAAAAGGAGAACGGAGCAGCAGAGGATGAGATGGTTAGATTAGCTTCACTGAATCAACGGACATGAATTTGAGCAAACTCTGGAAGATAGTAGAGGACAGAGGAGCCTGGCCTGCTGTAGCCCATGGGGTCACAAAGAGTTAGACATGGCTTAGTGATGGAACAACAACAGTTTTAAAATAATCATTTACCTAAGTGGTTGTGTCCTGATAAAAGATACCAGTGTCCATTTAATAAATGAGGCTGAATTTTAAAAATTGATTTGAATTTCATGCCCTGTATTTTCTCCTTAGAAGACATGCTAATTCATTCACGTCTACTGACTCTTAGAAAGGCATAACTATTTACTTAATCATACAAAAAATAAGTCTTCAGAATTGAAATGGACAAAGATAATTTATGATTATGGTATCCTGCCATTAGCCCAGCTGGATTATTTTATGTATGTGTTATATATTAACTTATTCTTAACTATTATCTTAATAGCACTAGAGGCTTAAAAGGGTTTTGAGAGATTATCTCATTGGCCTCCCTCTCTGCCTCGAGAAGAGGTCTACTGATAATATTTTCATAACCTCCCTTGGGGACGTATCTTATTGTACAACCAATCTCATTGCAGGTATTTTATCCCCATATCAAACATGGATTTTTCATGCTACAGTTAATTCTATTAGCTTCACCATTTTCACTGAGCTTGAAATAGAATATCTATCTTATTTTCTCTGTGCATTTGTACCTACTGAATCTTGAGAGAGGAGGTGTAGCATCCTTTGCTCTCAGTGGGAACAGCTACAGTATTCCTCTGGAGTGGCATGAACCAGCATGTGTCTTAATATTTTTTGCCAAGTTCTGTGTTCATGGACTCAGCATATGAATGAGGTGATGTATATGTGATTTTTTTTTTTAAAAAAAAAGCTACTGTAAAACCATTTATAGAGAATGACTTACTTTATTTTAAAGCCGAATTATCATCTGGTGGTTTCCTATGAGCTGTAGAATGAAAGAAAGGAGAAGAAAAGTTGTTCCAAAAATGATGACTGACTCTGACTGTGTTTCCTTGCTTCTTTTGGTCTGTTGCTTTGGGTTAAGGATTTGGGGAGAATGAAGACACTGAATCAAATTTTGGGAAAAGAGATGAGTTCAGCTGGTTCCTTCTGAAGGCTTTTTGTCCTGAAGGAATTCGCTGAGTGTAACTTCACAGAGTGTTCTTCTTCTCATCTAGTCTACTAACCCTTCATCCAACCCTGGTGTCTCCAGAGGTTAATAAACAAGCCTCAAAACTCACACTCAGAGAGTCTCAGAGCACCTACAGAGGTCTGAGCACCGGGGTGCAGACTGGCCATCAGTTTAGGTCTAGACCAGGTCAGCGGCCAAGGAAAGCCGTCGTCTGCTCACAGCTGTGGCCTCTGTGGATTGAGTCGCTGGCGTCCATCCAATTTCCGGTCAGTTGTCTTCCTGCATGACTGCAGCGGGCATTAATGGGCTCTCTTGGGGCGGCCTCCGTGGGCAATTCATTGAGTCTCCTCCTTCCTACAGTCCTTTCTCCTCTCCACCAGCATCATCTTCCTTCTCTCCATTTCTGCTTTCCCCTCCTCCTGTGTTTTCTCTTTTCCTTTCCTTCTTGGTTTTGCCAGTAGGTGGCCTGGAAGAAAAAAAAGAGCAGCAGCTGTTCCTGAGGGGAGAATGTCTTAATATCTCAGACACTGCCCTCTGTCAGGGTTTGCCAAGGGACCTAAGACACGGCTGGGATGCTGGGATAGACCGCTCATCTCTCCCACAGTGTCTGCCCCTTCTTGGCCCCAGAATTAAGTTGCTTGCTTCAAGGTGTGTCAAAATTGACTCTGGGGGTGTCTATTTTATCCACTGAGCTTCCACTTTCATCACAAGGCAGGGAACACGAGTGTTTGTAGAATGGATGGGCCCACAGGGAATGCTGAGTGATTCAGTCACTGTGGTGTAAACCCTTCATTATAACTCCCTCTTAGCACAACCAGGATCACCAGGGATGGAAGGTTGTGGTGGCTGGGTTTCCCAGGTGGCTTAGCAGTTAAAAATAAATTCACCTGCCAATGCAGGAGACACAGATTCGATCCCTGGGTCAGGAAGATCCCCAGAGGAGGAAAGGGCACCCTACTCCAGTATTCTTGCCTGGGAAATCTAGATCTTATAGACAGAGGATCCTGGCAGGCTGCAATCACTCAAGAGCGTCTCAAATCACTCTTTGGCATCTCAAAGAGTCCTACATGACTTAGCAACTAAATAACAACAACGTTTGTGATGTCCTTCTCTGAAATGCACTCTTGGCAGGTGGGTGTATGTACGGCAATCATATTCCCAGACCAGAATCAGTGCAACCTGTCCTGACCAGACATTACTGGATTTATAATATATTGATTAGACAAGTTTTTTATGAAAGTAAAATCTAATCTCCGTTTAAAATTTACTTTAGCAAATCACTTAAGTTAGAAGGAATAAAATTTTATGAAACTGAGACTGCTTGTAAATCCACAGCACGAGTTCCATAGAGTTCTTGAATGTCCTTCAGTGTCTTCAGATAACAAAGAGTAGTGGTAGCTTCCACCCTTGAAATCTCCAGGTTTGCTTTTAGGTTATCCGATTCCTTATAACTCAGATGCTTACTTTTCCAACCAGAAAGAGGCAATGAGTGATAGTACATGCTGCTCTCAAGCTATCAAAAGAGAAAAAAAATTAAATAATTTTATAGTGATTCTCTTCTTATTAAAAAGCCCAAGTTACTTTTCTCTAGCTACCTCTCTTTTGGAATTTAAAGCCTGTGTACAACATTGTATGGGGAAATTCAACCAACATACCACATATTGGCTTGTATTGTATAGTAAGTCACTCAGTCACGTGGCTCTCTGTGACCCCATGGACTGTAGCCTGGCAGACTCCTCTGTCTATGGAATTTCCCAGGCAAGAATACTGGAGTGGGTTGATATTTCCTTGTCCAGGGGATTTTCCTGACCCAAGATCAAACCCACACCTCCTGCCCTGGCAGGTGGATTCCTTACCACTGAACCACTTAGGCTAAGAATACTTATGTGATCAAGAAGATATCCAAGCTTTTCAAATGGAACCAAGAACTTGAGTTGGGCAATATTAAACAGATATGGAATCTCAGATATACTTTGTAATTCAGAAGGTAAAATTACGTAGTGCAGCCACTTTGGGCAAGGGTTTTCATCTTCAGAGTAATGACCAGGATCAATAAAATAGTCACATAGGAAAAGAATTGAAGTTTAGAGTTGGGGGAAATATCCCAATACCAGCTCGGGCTCTACAACCTTGATGATCTACTTTCTCTCCTTTACACATTGGGACAAATCATCCTCTGTCACTTTATGGGTTGTTTTTGTCACTTAAAGGATATAAAATTACTTGAAGATCAAAGTGCTAAATATTAATAATTAGAATAGGCCATTAGGAATCATGATAAAAAGAGAAATAGCTTTGGAGAAATATAATTTGTAGATTAGACAAATGGTCTAAAAAGAACAGTGTTTGGTTTTGTGATTTATTTATTCATTCATTTAGAGAAAGTGATAGAAATATGAGAAATGTCATGATCAGATTGACTCTCTGCCAATTTGTTCTTCTAATTTTTTTAGGAAAAAAAACCCTCTCAAACACTTCTGATTTTATAGGAAAGAATGTAAATAAAGAATGTAAAAAAGAAAAAAAATCTGATTTTCACCATTTGTAGTCTGCACATGCCTTGAACTTTGCATTTTAAAAGAAGGCATTTTTTTCTGATTTTCTACCAAACCTCCTCCTGTCTTGCCATTTCCACATACGACTCACACTGAAGGCAAATGACAAGTTCAGCAGAACTGGTTCGTAGCTACCAAGATATCTCTACCTTAAAGTAGCACTGGTTTAATTCACACAGGGCCAAAGGAATGTCTGAGACGGGGTGGGCTTTTCAGGCTTGGGCACTGTGTGGCAGTGTCCGTTCCTGAGTCCACACCTTCTGTCACTGTTAGCTGGCACCTTGGGCACCATAGTTTTCCCATCTACACCAGTTAAAATACCACGTTGTCACCTCCCTTTCTTTTCCCTTCTTTTCTTCCATAGTGCATCGAGAAAACGGAGGAAATGGAGGGAATGTATATTCTGTATACAAATTATATCCTTTGCTAACACTGTATGCTAGTCATAGGGAAAATATTTTTCTATGTGACTTCTGTTCATTTTTCTAAGCTTTGATGTCTTCTCTAAAAATTTAGTCCATGTGATGCAAATCCAAAACTTGCCATGGGCTAAAGTGATGATAAAAATGAAGGAATCGGGGTTTTAGGACGATAGGGAGTGGTGAGGGTCGTGCCAATGGGGAGGACCACCCCCAAGTCCACCAGGTTGTACAAAGTTTTGGAGCACCCCAGTGAGGGTCACAACATACTGTATGTGGATAGTGCCCCCTGGTGTGGAGCAATGTATGCCCAGCCATCTGTCCATTCAAGACTCCTCCCTTGAACTTACTGTGTGCCAGGCGTGGTTCTAACTGCTAGGAGATAGCAATGAACAAAGCAGACAGAAAACTCTGGTCTCTCAAAACCTAGAGGCACTCTCATTCAATTATTTTCTTAAAGCCAAAAAGCACTATGCCAACCACATAAAGTGCACATGCAAGCTGAATTTGGCCCACGGGTCCACTAATTAATGACCCCTGCCCTAGGCTTTTAAATGAGTTCTCTGATCTTGCAGATTTTACCCACAGGGACAAAACACAGAAATGGACCACGTATTTGTACCCACTGCTTAACTCATGTGTAAGGAGAGCTCCTTGAAAATGGAGAAGTCAAAAAATTAATTTTCAACTACCATTCTATGTCCCCACCCCAATGTCTGTACTTGCCACTCCTTTTTCCAAGAAAATATAATTCCTAGAGGTGATCTGTTAAGGTGAGTGAGGAAAGAAAATTAGAATGAGATGGAGGTCATGGCATTCTGCCAAAGCATTGTCTGACTAAGTACCTGTCTGTTCAGAAAGCAATGGGCAAAGCAAGCCAGCGTGGTCAGTGTGACTTGAGACAATTCAAAGTCTGCTCTGAACGACCTACAAATTTAATTAAAATTTTTTCAAGCAAAAAGGAAGAGTCTCCAAAATATCAAGTCTCTTAGGGGCTACGCTAACAGAAACAGGGCAATTGCAGAATTTAAAGAGCGCTCTTATAAAGAATGTATTTCTTATTCTGATGGCATCTTAATGCCATTAGATAAAAGTTTTATTTAATCTGCATCTAGGCAAAATGGAATGGAAAGGAAGTCTGGTCACCTAGCTACTTTCATGGGTGGAAGATTTTCTGTTTCTTTCTTTCTTTCTTTCTTTTTTTTTTTTTTGCATTGGTAACCAGTAAAACTGAAAAGAAAATTTGCACTAATTTTCTACAAGAAGCTTTAAAGAAGTGCTGTGATGGTATTCAAAGAGTTTAAAAGTTTTCCACCTCACAGTTTGGGTTTTCTTAAATAAGATCATGACTTAAAAATATTTAAGGAACCTAGGTCACAAATCTGATGGGAGATAGTTGTAGGCTGTAGACATAAAGACAGAAGGTAAGCATTTGCATCTTCCAAGAGAGAGAACAGAGATCATGTCTGATCACTTTTCCTCTTTTCTACCTGCCTTCCAGGAACCTTTCTTTCCCAAACCCTCTATAAATAAACAAGAACAATAATAATAATCAGAGGAGAGTTTCCCCATCAACCCACATGCCATATTAAATAACTTTCCCCAAAGTTTGGGAGCATTTCCTGAAAACCCTCAAAAGTATTAATTTTTTCCTCTCTCTTTAAATCACAAAGCAAAATTCCACTGTCCCTCTGCCACCCCCCCTCTTCTAAAAAAAAAAAAAAAAAAAAAACTTGTCGAGTTTTGCTTTTCTATTCACTGCAGTCCTGGCCAAAGTAAAGCCCTCTTTCTCAATGACGTCAAGATCTTTACCAAGATTAGGCTTTCATTTCTCTATTGCAGCAATTAGCCAGGGAATGTATAAAAGGCTTCAGGGAGCCTCACTGGGCTGCAGAGAGAGGCACTTTGCACCACAGACAGAGCAGGAAGGAGAAGCCAGAGGCAGTCAGGGACAGAGGAGTCGGACGCTCCTGGGGAAGGGAGAGAGAGACAGGCTGGAAGAGAACAGAAAGTGTGTGTAAACGGAGTAAAGAGGGGAAAAAACTACCCTACAAGCACATTTTCAAAACTCTGGCAATTCTAGAAAGAAACGGGCTATGTTTCTGAACACAGAGACAATGAAAAGCTACGGAAAGTTTGGCAATGTCTGCCACAGTGTCATAGGTGCTTAGAAATGAAAGTAGAACTGCCTGTCTTTAACCGACTCTGAGAGGGGTAACTGGATTAGGGACGGGTACGCCAGCTTTTTGTTTTTGTTTTAACATCTTAAATCCTTAAAAAAAAAAAAAAAGGCAGCAGCTCCGAATTGAATGAATTGATGGGCACACTCCAACTGCTGGGCTGGAGAGGCTGGAACTTGGTCTTGCCATTTCTGCTTCTTGGAAAAAGGAGACAACGTGGGCTTCTTTTTTAATTTAGTTTTTCTCCTTCTCTCCCCCTCTCCCNACCTTTTAAATAAGAGGGTGAAGGGGAACCAGAGCGCACAAGGGAACTGACCCGGGAGGCAGAGAAGATGGGCATCCTCGGCGTAGACTTGCTGATCACACTGCAGATTCTGCCAGTTTTTTTCTCCAACTGCCTCTTCCTGGCGCTCTATGACTCGGTCATTCTCCTCAAGCACGTGGTGCTGCTGCTGAGCCGCTCCAAGTCCACTCGCGGGCAGTGGAGGCGCATGCTGACCTCAGAAGGAATGCGCTGCATCTGGAAGAGCTTCCTCCTCGACGCCTACAAACAGGTGAGCGGTGCTCCAGGGGCTTCCCTGCAGGGCTGTCGGGGGCGGGAGGCGGAGACGCTGGAGGAGACCAGACGCCTGCAGGAGCTGGGGGTGAGTGCTCTTGGAGCCCCGTCTGGAGGCCGTAGGGTGATGCTTGGGTGTTTACTCTCTGCACCTGTCTCACGATCACTCACCTGAGATTTGGGGATGCCAGGTATTACTGAGTCCCAGTGACTCTGTGTGACTTCAGAAGGAGCCTTTCTAAGAAGAGTCAGGAGTGGCTTGCTGTGACTCGGGAGCAGAGGGTATCGTGTCTGTAATGTTGGGAAACGTCAGAAAGGTGTCCGGGGGAGGGCAGACCCTGCCTTTATTCTGCTCTCGTCATGAACTGGCAGTTTTGATGTTTTACTTGATGAGAGGCTGTGTGAGACTTTAGGAAAGACTGTTCAATGGGTGGGCACTAAAAAGCAGGGGTAGAGAAAGACAACACCACGCAGGACTCTCAGAAAGCTAAGATTTAAGGAAATAACAGAGCCAGTGTGATTCAGCTAGTTGTGGCTTCATTCCTGGTAGAAGTAAGAGTTAATGGCAGCAAGTCTGTGTGCCCATCAACTCCTGCCTTGATCTGGATTTCAGCCTTTTGAAGCAGTTATCCGGCTCCGAGTCTGGAGCTACTTGGTATCTCTTTAAAAAGGAAAGATCTGAGAACAAGCTGTCAACAATCCAGACTTTGTTCGAGAAACCACATTTGCTTTGTTTCTCAAATCTTACGCAGGTTGCCTTTAGACCAAGCAGATAAGTCTAGGGTTCACGACAGTCTCAAGGCTGTTACAACTCGTGCCTAGAACCCTGGAGCAGTGGCTTCACTTACCTGCTGAAGCCCTGTCCCTGGGGCTGCCCTCTCAAAACCAGAAAGGTTTTGTTTCGAAGTGAAGAATGCTGTTTCGAGGTGGTGGAGCATCCTTGGGTCAGATCTTAAGGGGCAAAGAGGAAAGGGCGCTGGGTCCTTTGTCAGTTTGCTCCCTCCCCTATGCCCGTGTGACTCCTGAAGGTCCCTGAGCTTAGGAAGAACTGACATCCCATAAAAGCTACTATCAAAGCAGACATCCTTGATCTCCCCTAACAGTATTGAGGGACCTTGCCAGAGACTCTGGGGAAGGGGGTTTAAGAGGAAGGTGGGAGCTAGTAAAGTGATATATTATAGGCAGGTAGAACCTCAGAAGCAGAGCTGGAAAACTAGAATAAGAGGAAGGAGAGAACGAGTCCTCTATAAATAAACACTAGAAAAATAAATCTAGAGAACTCACTTATGGTAACCAGGAGGGGATGGTTGGGGGGAAAGATAGGTTGAGAGTTTGGGATTGCCATGTTCACACTGCTCTATATAAAACAGATAATCAAAACGGACCTATAAGATAACAGGGAACTCTGCTCAATACTCTGTAATAACCTAAGTGGGAGAAGAACTGGGAAAAGAATAGGTATGTCTATATGTATAATTGAACCACTTTGCTGTATGCCTGAAGCCAGAACAACATTGTTAAGTAACTATACTCCAATATAAAGTAAAAATTAAAAAATACCTATGCACCAGCAAAGGAAAAGAAGTCATTTCTAGTAACAAGGAATCCAGAGCAGGATCCTGCCACTGAAAATTAAACAAATGTTTGAGAAGAAAATATTCATGGTGAACTAGGCGAATTTTACTATGATACTTTGTTATTGGCAATAGCCTGCAGAAGGTTTGCATTCATTGTCCTGAAGATAGGAAAATACTTAAAAGCTCTTGTTAGTGAGTGAGATGTTCTTTATAATAATATTAAGTGATGCTCAAAGTTCTAACACCAAAACCTCATTTTCTATTATGTAGACGGGCTGAAGAGGGGATGTGGGAAGGGGGCATTGAGGCGATCGCTTCATTTGCACACCTGTAGATACTGAATGTTTGTGTTTCATTTGGAGGGCTAGAGAATTTGGAGGAGGGTGGGGCTTACACACGTATGTCAGGTGTATTATGACTTAGGAAGTTCTTTCACCTGTATCTGGTTTTCCTAGGTGTTAGGAGATAACACGGCAGTGTCAGCTATTTGACCTCTATTAAACTCTTCCCATTTTGAAAGTCACTGACTTTTGCCATAAAGAAAAACCACTGCTTTGGAGAATTTTACCTATATTCATAGATACCCTCACATAAAATATGGAGGTTGTAATGTCTCCCACACATGTTAAGTGAGGCTGTTTCTCCTATCAAGCAGCTTGCTGCTACTGCTAAGTCGCTTCAGTCGTGTCCAACTCTGTGCGACCCCACAGATGGCAGCCCACCAGGATCCCCTGTCCCTGGGATTCTCCAGGCAAGAACACTGGAGTGTGTTGCCATTTCCTTCTCCAATGCATGAAAGTGAAAAGTGAAAGGGAAGTCGCTCAGTCGTGTCCGACTCTTAGTGACCTCATGGACTACAGCCCACCAGGCTCCTCCGTCCATGGGATTTTCCAGGCAAGAGTACTGGAGTGGGGTGCAGCTGCCTTCTCCAATCAAGCAGCTTACTGAAATAAAAAGAGAAGAGGAAACACATGCCTCTTTAATAAACCTGATCACTTATTTATTTTTCCACCAATGTATAGCGCTTCATTGTGTTGCCATGTTTTGTTGTCCCTCTAAGAGGCTGAGAAGCCTGGGTGATCTGTTTTCTCCTTTGCACATGGGTTGTGTGTTCTTGTCTACTGATCTGATTAGTGACCAAGTTCATGACTGACGTCATGCTGTTTGTTTTCATGACTTATGTAAGTGCTGCCATGAGAAGAAGCAACCCAAGAACTCATATATCCAGAGATAAGCCTGGACTGGGTGTGTGATGACTGGACAGCTGGTAAACACAGCTGGCACTGAATTTAGGTCTTCTTCTGCCTCCGAGTGTAGCAAGGGTGGTGGTGGCGTTTCAGGGTCTCGGACACGACGGAAGCGACTTAGCAGCAGCAGAACCTCTAAAACGGGTTGGGTCACTTCCCCGAATGCTGCTGCCTTCAGTCCACTGTCACTGGGCGGAGCCATGTCTAGAGACTCACTGGAGGAGCCTCTGCTTGGCGTCGCCCTGTTTCACAATCCCGACTTGAGGCTGCCACCCCCAGAAGCCGAGTGTTCCGGGCTGTCGAGTGCGCACATTCCATCCAGCGAGGCAGTACATTTCTAACTCTCCTGGTTGTCGAATGGCAGACACTTGAGAAGCTATTTGGAGAAAGTGTGGTAAAAATGTTATCCCTGGGTTTGGCTTCTGCAGGAGGCAACAAAGAAATGAAAAAAAAAAAAATAGAAAACCCTTCTTCGTTACAGTGTTGCATGGGACTTAAAATGAACTTTCTAGGGAAGCCTGTAAAGATAATTAGGGTTTGATTAGAGGGAGTCCCAAGCATGATTTTGATGAAAACAGAAGGTCTAATGGATTTTGTTGAGAGATTGAGGTGTATAGTAGATGTTTGTTGTTTAAGTTTTCCCTAGTCAGTGTCACTGCGTCTAACACTGCGCCTTTGTGCTGGTGTTCAAAGACTCAAAAATACAACCAGTAAGCAGACTACTCTGTCTGGGAGGCTGGCTCCTACCTAAATGAAGTGTAAAAGTAAACACACGTATAGATGCTGACAAGCACTTTAGCTCCTACATGGGCAATACTGCTGTGGCACAGAAAACATATTCATTTGAACATATAATTTTGGTTTTGAAAGGGTCTCTTTAACATTCTCCCCCTCGGCCCTTTGACACTCGTTTCCATAATGGAAAACGGCTCTTCTAAGAAAGAAACACTCCCCAAAGAACACAAGGCAGGCTACCGCCAGAGTTTGTTCATCACTTGGGCAAAACACTGGGAAATGATAGAGCTTCGAGCGGTGTTTTCAAGCTCCAAATCAAAAAGAGAACGGCCAAACAGGGAAGTGAAGTCAGAGGAAAGAGTAGGTAGCTGATCCTCTGATTTGTTTGGCCGATTTGAATACAAATGGTTAAAATGCTGCTTAATAATTGTTTGGCCACGTTTGTAAGGACATTGATGTAGCCTGGTCATTGTGTCAAAGAATTTGAAATTTCCAGGGCTTTGGAGAGCAAGAAGGAGGTGTGAAAAGAATTCTGCCACATACCTACCCCCATTTTTATCGTTTGCTTTACTTTCTATCATGAGATTAGGTGATATTTTGTCCAGAGGCCTTTCTCAGGCTGTGGAAAAGGAAGGAAAACAAGGTTAGTAGTATGTGCTCTATTTCCAGCTTCTTCTTGATGAATGGTTCTTTCTTTTTTTTTCCCCTTGCCCTGCATTTCACAGTCCACATGCTAAAGCAGCATTATCCTTTTCCTCATGCACTAAAAGCTGTCAGCAAAAGGGAGCCTACCATCAAGGGAATCAAATATACACCATATATTTACACTCTTGTTCATATTTATAAATATGGCTCTGACAACATTTGAGCTTGGCCCAGAGATGTCTTCTGCTGTAAAAATACAAACCCTTTATTTCCCTCCCTTGTTGGTGTTGTGTTGATGTTGATTATAAAAAACATAAGAAAGGACAAATGCAATAGTGCAGATGAGAGAGGCAAAAGTCAGTGATGACGATATTACATTTTACGTATGTCCTTTCTGATCCTTGCAAAATAAAGGGACCCTTTGGGAACATCGGAACTTCAAGACCAATTAGTGGAAATGATGCTTCTTGTGTTTGGGCATTAAATACTGGGCAGGGTTCTCTTTAGAGCGGCTAATGCTGGCAGGGAAAGAGGTACCGACCTAATTACTCTTCCGCAAGAGTAAAAAATGCCTTTTGAATGCCTCTTTGGCAAATATGTCTCATTAAGGACAAAAACCAAACACAAACCCTCTAAGAAGGAGAAATTAAGATGATAGGTAACTTGTGGCCAGGAGACTTTCTGTGCCACTGTGGGAAATTAAAACAGGGTTTGGGAGTACCAGGGGATAACTTGTTTTTGTCAAGCTTCTTTCCTGCAGCCTAAATGTT
Source organism: Neotragus moschatus (assembly GCA_006410615.1). Classification (NCBI taxonomy): domain Eukaryota; kingdom Metazoa; phylum Chordata; class Mammalia; order Artiodactyla; family Bovidae; genus Neotragus; species Neotragus moschatus. The sequence continues at coordinate 42,336 of SJYA01001457.1, forward strand.
ATTATGGACCAACTTTATTTTCTTCATCATTTTGGCTTTTGGTCAAGGAATGCTTTGCTCCTGGGGAAAGACTCTTCCATCATGGAAGACAGCAATGATTCTTCCATTCCACCTCAGCAAGGTGTGAAGCAGAGTAAACTAAGAAATTCACACTTTGTAACTTTGGTCATAATACAAACTTAATTTTCTTGATGACCAAATAAGAAGGTGAGAAATGAACAGTAATATCCTTCTGAATTTTTTTTTCAGTTTAAAGCAGACTTTCATTTTTTAAAAAGTTTTTCCCTTTATTGTTGCTAAATTATCCCATATCAGCAGTTTTTACCAAAAACAGACAAATTGTATGGTTAGACTATGACATTTATAAAAGCAGACTACTGGTCTGCTCATGTCTGGACCTTCAGATCATGGGTGTGTGTTTTTCCCTCCTAGCTGTAGTATTAACATTGTGCACACCTATGCGTTTTCTCTTACCTAATCACCCTCATGAACAAAAGCATAATGCTTTTTATGACATTCTACTCTCAAGTCCTGTGGCTCCTTTACAAAATAAAGAGGATTGGCTACTCTCATTTTATGTGCTGACCAGCAGAGACGATCAAGAACAGATCAGCAGCACTGGGTGTGGACTGTGGCAGTGTTCTGCAGTGGGGCTCCAGGGGGCTCACCCTTTGAAATCTTCTGCCTTGGTGAGGTCTTCCATCAGTCCAATGTGCTGATGTTCACTGTAGGTCAAGGTTATTATTAAGTGTCAAATGCTTTGCTGATCTCCAGCTAAGATGATAACAGCTACCATTCATTCAAAACTTTATTCAACAAAAAATTCCAAGCATACATACCCATTGTTCTCCAGCTAAACAAAATGCCAACCTCTGCCCCCTCCCCCACCAAACACACATACTAAAGACCATGATATATTTGGTAGCTTATCCTAACTTTTGATTTTAAAGTAGAAGTGTTGTACTTGTTCTAAGTTTTCTGAATTGAACTAACATGTTTGTATTTTGAGAAAAATTATGTGGCTGACCTATACATTGTCACTAAAGAGGAGAAGGTGCTTTAACTTTCCAAGAAAGTTAATTACGGGTAACAAGAGAGTCACTTGCGACTGAAGTCAGATTAGATTACTCAGCTGAAGAATCGGGCATGGTGCAAGGATCAACATTTTGGCTTGGGTGAGAGTCAGGTGCATCAGAGGCCCATGTTACAAGGCCAGCACAACTGTTCCATTCTTAGAAATGACTCCAAAATGCAAGTGGGTGTTTTCAACCTACCAGGAACCTGCAAGTCCGCAGTCCAGAGATGATTCTTCTCCTGTGTATGGGTTCCTCACTTAATGAGAAGTTGCTACAATAGCTAGTGGATTCAGACTGGTCTGAATGCATTCAGATCTTTGTATCACAGTGTGTTGAGAGACACAGCATGACAATATTGTTAAGAGCAGCCGTCCTAGAATCATTATTGCTTTTTTAAATGGGGAAGATATAATGAGAAGGTGATGGTAATGCTACCTTTTATCTAAATCTACAAAGAAGTACAAAAATAACCCATAGATTAAAAAGCTTATAATACCTTTAGTATGTATATCTTTGCATTTTAAGTACATTTTAAAATTTCAAGAGATGAATGTAGCTCATATAAAACAGTCCAGCTAAAAGTGGTTTACTAGGTTTCTTCACCTAGTTTCACTTACAAATTAACCAAGAAAATTAATATAAAGAAAATAACTTTTTTCCTGACAGTGACTAAAAACAAATGTACTTATTTAAATCATAACACCACCTTCCTTTTCTAAGAAAGAAGATTATTGTTTTAACATTTATTTTAGAAAGCTTATAGTCCTTGTTTTAAACCTGCCCTGCTAGGAATTTTCACAAGGGAGATAAAGGATTTCTTGACTTCTTCTTCTGCAGTTAAACGAGTTATGCATTAACATCAGATAGAAGCTTCTCCATGAAACCCCTTGAGTGTTTTATATCGCTTTAAATTGTTGAGTTTTTAACAATTTGCTCGTAAGTGACTTCAATTAACATCAGTGTTATATGCGGTGGTATTTATATGAAGGGGAAAAATGAATCCAGTTGGAAGTGTTTTGTAATATTAAGGGCAGTATATAAAAATCAATTATACTGTTGTAAGTTGTCCCCAATGTTATTGGCTTTGATTAAACCATTCTAGGGGAAGATCCAATTCTGTTAATTCAAACTGAAGTAATTGGCTCTTTTATGTTGCCTGCTTTTTATTATCAATTTACAGATTCAAAGGCCAGCAAACTTTCTTTAAGTCTATGCTCAGTGATTTAAACCACACACTAAGGGAGCACCTAGAACAACTTTGCTCTACACTCTTCTGCCTGAGTATTCTAAATCCAGTGGGATTTGTTAATCAAATGTTTGGTAGGAAAGTAAATGGCTTGTGACTTCTGAGATAAAAAGGTGAAACAAACTAAAACACACATGAAATATGAGAAATTAAAAGTCAAATTCTACAAAAGATAAAAGTGCATGTTTTCATTCATTTGTTTGTTTAATGGTAATGGCGAGTTTCCAGTCAAAAGAACCCTTAAGTATGCAGTAGCTATAGAAACCTCCAGAAAGGATGTCATACCAAAGAAAGCTCGAATCGCTTCTAAGAATTAATTACATTACAACATAGAATTATTCAGAAAAATGGTATTCAGTTTCACATGTTTGCATGGGATCTATAATGGCAACGTACACTCCCACAGTGATTTATGGTATGCAGAGCTCTTGTCCCTGTGTCCTCCTTCCAAAAACAAACAAGGAGGATGGGCATTATAAATGACCATTTTACAGGCGGGATGGCTGCAGCACTTGCGAGATGAAGTGGGAGTAACTCTTCTTATAAATGGCAGGCCCCGGGTTTTCTCATTCTGGGTAGGAAGAGAGTCCATAGGTATCTTGGTCCATTGGTTCAGATTAAATGACTTTTAGGCAAGACTTATAAAGGACTTTCCTGAGTACTTTAGAATTCAGAAGTGGGAATTCAGAAAGAGGGGCCATGTCCCACAACTCTGATCATTTATTTTAAAGTAGACCATTCACTTTTCACTTCTAAAATGAAGTCCATTAATCATTTGTTATATATTGTGAGCTAAGCACTGACACAGAGTAAGCACAGTAAAGAACACCAGCCTCAACTTAATTATGAAGACAGTTAACTGCAGTACCTTCGGTGATGAAAAGAATTGCCTTTAATGAGTAGACAAAATGAACAAGACTTTTATTCTCTTTAGGGCCATTCATTACCTTACCTGCCATGATGGGTCTTTACTCAAGTCAATATGTGTTTACCGTATCCTCCGAAGCAAATACCGCATTTTATTAGAGCCAGCTGTTTCTGTACAGAGTGAACTGAAGTGAGTGCGTGCTTCATGCGGTCTTGCCTCTCTCGTTTTCCATCACCAGGTGAAACTGGGTGAAGATGCCCCCAATTCCCGCGTGGTGCCTGTCTCCAGTCCGGAAGGAGGTGACACCAGTGGAAATGGTGCCCAGGAGAAAACAGCCGATGGAACTGAATGCCACCTTCTGGACTTTGCCAGCCCCGAGCGCCCACTGGTGGTCAACTTCGGCTCGGCCACTTGACCTCCTTTCACTAACCAGCTGCCAGCCTTCAGCAAACTGGTGGAAGAGTTCTCATCCGTGGCTGACTTCCTGTTGGTCTACATTGATGAGGCTCATCCTTCAGATGGTTGGGCGGTGCCTGGGGATTCTTCTTTGTTTTTCGAGGTGAAGAAGCACCGGAACCAGGAAGACCGATGTGCAGCAGCCCAGCAGCTCCTGGAGCGTTTCTCCTTGCCGCCCCAGTGCCGAGTTGTGGCTGACCGCATGGACAATAATGCCAACGTCGCTTATGGGGTAGCCTTTGAACGTGTGTGCATTGTGCAGAGACAGAAAATTGCTTATCTGGGAGGAAAGGGTCCCTTCTTTTACAACCTGCAAGAAGTCCGGCGTTGGCTGGAGAAGAATTTCAGCAAGAGATGAAAGCTAGATTAGCTGGTTAAAAGTATGATTGTAACAGAGCTTTTTTTTTTTTTTTTTTTTATTTTTGTAAAGACAAGGAAACTAAGAATTCAATCCACTATTTCAACTGAGTCCCATTTTCTCACTGAAAGACGGGAATTTACGTGTCAGAAGAACATAAACCTCTAACATCTGGATACTACTTTCACCACTTAAATGGCTTTTGGCTAAATAGTAGCCCCATCACTTCTCTTCCTGGTGAAAAGCCCTGAAAGAAAAGATCCCAAGATGGAAAAGAAGAAAACTTGTTTCAGCATGTATTCATTTCTCCCCTGATAAAAGAAGTGATACGGCTGATGCCTGCCCTGGGACCTGAAGAAAAGACTTAGCGGAATGACTGCTATGTTAGGGAAGCCACCATCCTTGTTGGTGTGAAGGGTATTACCTGGGCTTTATTCAGCATGGATAGAGCCCAACTGGATATTTGCCAAATCTTTACTTAGAATGAGTCTTCAAGTCCAGGCCATGTGGTTAGGACCGTATTGTTTAACATGTTAGAGAAGTTTCTGACCTACTAGTTTCTAGCCATGTACTGCTCTATGCCAGTCTAAACGTCCCAGAACTTGCAGGTATATTTGCAGATATCAAGAATGATACCTATTGGAGGGTTAGAATGGTCATCTGCTATCTGATGGTTACTTTCTAGGCAGGTGGAGAAAGTACTGGAAGCAAATCAAAGCAACAAGCTGGGAAAAGGAGGCAGAAAGACTAGGAGGCTTCATAGAGTTTCACCTTGAAACTGTAGAGAGTGGTACTAATGTGTCAGTCACAGAAACATGGAAACATATACCAAGCTAGAAAGAGAAGCTCCACTAAGATAGCATAGAGAATGTATATATGAAAGCAATGTATTTGTCATATATTCCTGGATTGAAGAGAAAGGGGGCTTGAGAGGGGAAAAAAATGCATTTTAATGTTTGTATTGCTTTTTGAAACATGTTTGCTGTGTTTACGTGTTCAGTAAATGATGCTAATGAAAGGCAACACCAGTGGGCCCAGTGGGCCCAGGGTCCCCCTCTGCACTCCTACAGTTGTGCTGCGGTCCCATTGCTTCTTGGTCTGGGTCTCTATGGCAGCGTTCTCTGAATGATGGGCTCAGCAGTGCAGAGCGAAATAGAGGACAAGAAAGTGTGAGACAGTTCCCATTGGTGATTTTGGANATGCTAATGAAAGGCAACACCAGTGGGCCCAGTGGGCCCAGGGTCCCCCTCTGCACTCCTACAGTTGTGCTGCGGTCCCATTGCTTCTTGGTCTGGGTCTCTATGGCAGCGTTCTCTGAATGATGGGCTCAGCAGTGCAGAGCGAAATAGAGGACAAGAAAGTGTGAGACAGTTCCCATTGGTGATTTTGGAGGCTGTGCTTCTTCTGATGGAATCCTCAGGATCATGGAGTATGGAATTCCCATTCATATTTAATTTGGACTCGGGTTTTCCTTTGTTCCTCTTAGATGAGGTACAGTCATCTAAGGTTTCTGTAGTATATTTTTATAATGCTATTTTAATATATATCATATTTCTCTTTAAAATGAAGATATTATAGTTCTACTTATAAGTAATATAGGTAATAACTAACATCCTAACTTCCAAAAAAGATCAACCAATTTTGTATATTAAATTTTTATTGTAAATTTGAGGATGTTATCAGATCATCGTATATGGTTATATTTATATGTACAATCAAAGGTTCCTATGGCCATTCCATTAATAATTGAATCATAAAAGTAATAGAAAAGATACCTAAAATTGAAAATATCTTCCTGAACTAACTGTCTGAAATCAGAAAAAAAAAATGGGAACTGAGTGTGCAAGAACCAAAAACCATTTTTTTTTTAAAATGGAGCAACATAATAGTCATATCACTGTATCATTTATTGTTTAGATATTAAAGCTCCATTTTAACTGATTATTTTTAACTGCAACATTTAAGCTTCTCACTGTTCTAAATTCTACAAAATGTACCAACAAAGAAACAAATTTTGAAAATGTGACATTAATGAACTTCTGGAAAATCACATTGAGAATAGATTATTTCTGAGTCCTCAGTTGTTAAACCCCTTGATTTATCAGCATAGCCCCTTGATTTATCGGCATAGCCCCTTGATTTTTGCCTTTAAAATGGTGTTGTGATTTGTGTGGTATCCTAGGGAAGAAAAAGAAAAGTTGGTAGCAGCACACTCGCGCTGTTGTCTTTAAACCTCCCCTTTGTTCTACACATACAGTAAGGGAACAGGATGTTGGCGAAGCTGGTAGGGGGATGAGATGTGGCTAAGGCAGGCAGTGCTAGTTGTCTGGGGGAAAGGGTGATGAGAAAACGACCCTGCTGTGATACACTTTTAAAGAAAGAGAAGGTTGTGTGCATGCAATTCTTCTCCCTGAGGATAGGCCGGTGGAGATGGAAGCAGTGGGAAGTAAACATACAAAGGTAGAGGCTGAGTATCAGGGACAAAGACACGTTCAGTGGAACACAGGAGAGTTACTGGGAGAAAGGCTGTTGAGGGCCAGTGGAGAAAGTGAATTGACAAAGCTCAGGAATCCTACAATGTGTCAAACGGATTGGTGTTACCAGAGTTAGGAGAAACCTATAACTATGTAACTTATTTATCTCAACATGAACTTTTGTGATTTCCTGTGGTGTATCTTTTAGGAAATAATAAGAACTCATTATTTGAGATATAGGAGAATCAGTGTTTAGCTGGTACACTCAGAGAAATTTTTAGATTGTCAATATCCTGAAATAAACACCCCACTTATCTTTTATAAAGTATGTTCCTTTGAAGAATTTTTGTCCCTGTTCTCACAAGGCAAAATTTATAAATTTATATATATATATATATATATGGTATAAGGTATAAGTTTATATATACATATATAAACTTATATGTATGTATGATGTCTTTTTTTAGAACCTAAACATTTCCCTCCCACCCAACCCCATAGGCCATGTTTACATGGAGCTATCAGTTTAGCCTTTTAAACTGAATTAGCTTGTCTATTATAGAAATAGGTTCCAAGCAATTTTGGGTGTTATTTATAGCATCTGGATTTACTCCAACATTTACTCTTTGACAGACTTATGTCTTGGAACTATTCAAAACTTATTTTATTATATTGCTTAGAGAAGATAATAGTGAAATCAATAATGACTTTCTTGAATGGGCATAAATGAAATGCTTGCACAATAGGATAAGTGTTTCACAGAGACTGGGCTTCCCTGGTGGCTCAGATGGTAAAGAATCTGCCTCCAGTGTGGACAGACCCAGGTTCAGTCCCTGGGTTGGGAAGATCCCCTGGAGAAGGAAATGGCAACCCACTCCAGCATTCTTGCCTGGAGAACTCCATGAACAGAGGAGCCTGGTGGGCCACAATTCATGGGGTTACACAGAGTTGGACATGGCTGAGTGACGAACACTTTCACTTTCATACAGATATTAAAGTGTATCTGACCTCCTTAGAAGCAGGTTAGTGCTGTACTTGGTATATATAGCTAAAGTTTTGGTCATTTAACTCATATGACTTCTCATATTCATCTTTTTTGATCTCTGGTCTTTTGTCTTCACCTTGTTTGTAGAATGTACCCCTGATTTTTGGTAATATCAACTTTGAAATGGTCTATTGATTTAGACCATGGATTCGATCCCTGGGTCAGGAAGATCCCCTGGAGAAAGGAATGGCAATCTTCTCCAGTATTCATGCCTGGAGAATTCCATGGACAGAGGAGCCTGGCGGGCTACAGTCCATGGGGTTGCAGAAAGTCAGACACAACTGAGTGACTAACACTTTCACTTTCCTACCACTAACCAGGAAATGCCAATTCTGTGATCAAGAAGATCAGAAAGGCCTGCTCTCTTTCATTTTGTCTGAATGTATTCTACATTTTGGGCTCTTGAATAAAACTTATGAAATATGGGGAGATCATACATGGATGCTGCCTTGCTGCATAAAATACCAGAGATGCAGGTTAAAGACAATGTCTGTGCCTTTGGGGATATTCCCAGCTGGATACAGGATATCAGTTGCCCTCAGTATGCCCTATGGGCTGTGTCCACAGCAAGCAGAACACATTGATGTACATGCAGGACTCCCCATTCTGTGGATGATAAGAGGATAAACGTGGACATTTATTCTACCTAATTTCTGACTTACAGTTGGAAGATAAACTTAATTACAATCAGATGGCCATTGCAAAGGGGAAAAAATAGACACTAACTTCTGTCCCGTTGAAGAATTAATAAAACCTCTGGCAGCATTTAAAGCTTTTCAGAACATAACTCAGTGCTATTCTCTGAGCAGTGAAGATTAATACTGAGATTTTTTAATTTCTCAGTGAGGTTTTAATTTTAAAATTAAAAGATTAATTTTTAAAAATTAATTAAAATTAAAAAAGAAAAACAAGAGTTTTTCTTTAAAAAATGATATTGCCAAAAATCAGAGCTAAAATATCTTTAGTCATATTCCAACCTCCTCTCTTCTTCTTCCTTTACCTTAAAAATAGAAGCTGAGCCCATTCTTCCTATGGAAGTCCAGACAGGGTGTAAGTACCAACCTCGGCTTGGTCATCCACCCTCTCTTTGTAGTGTCCTGTATGAAAGAAGGGGGCCAGGACCTGGGCAATTCAGGAAGTTGCAGACTGAGAAGAACTAGGCCCCGGGGGCTTGGTCTATTGATCTGTGAAGACCTGAAAAGAAACTTCTCACCTTTGGAGGAGAGCTGATGAATGCCATTAGAGTGGCTTTAGCAAAATACTGGGCCACTTCCTAATGCCTTACCTTCTGGATAGCTCCAGAAGCAAGGTCTCAGACTTAAGATCCAGAGCTGTTCCAAGGTGATTCAACCAGTCGGCAAATACGTAGTGATCTCTGAACAATACGGCGCATGCAAGCTGGGGCTCTCTGCCATCTTGGACAGCACCACTGGAGTTCCATGGAGTTTATGTTTTTTTTTAATTTGCTGCAGAGACTTCGATGACCCAGGAGATGGTTAATGAAGTCACTATTTGGGCTCAAAACTCCCATTCCCCCCACCAAAAAAAAAAAAAAGAAAAGAAAAAAGCAAATAGGTAAACACATAAATGAAAGAAGCCCACAGACCAGAGTGGAAAAGAAATAAAGTCCTCTCAAGGCTTCTCCAGTCCATGTCACGGGTCGGTGCGGTTTTTATGGGTGTTAAGATTGGAAGATGTCACATAAGAATCCAGTACTTTATAACCAAAGCAATTAAAAGATATGGGGTAGGGAATGTTGGCCAGTTTTGTTTAAATTTGCATCACATNTGGAAAAGAAATAAAGTCCTCTCAAGGCTTCTCCAGTCCATGTCACGGGTCGGTGCGGTTTTTATGGGTGTTAAGATTGGAAGATGTCACATAAGAATCCAGTACTTTATAACCAAAGCAATTAAAAGATATGGGGTAGGGAATGTTGGCCAGTTTTGTTTAAATTTGCATCACATCATCACCAGACTCCATCTCTCGCCCAGATAATCGGGCACCCGGACGGGGAGATTAGAATGTGCAGAAGTTACTAGTGTGCAAATGATAACTGCTAACGAAAGAGTCCTCGGCTCAGTTAGTGGTTGGATGTAGTCACACTTGTTTGCCTCTGCCCATCCTCGCCTCCCTAGCAAGGAGAATATTCGGGGTATGATGCTATGAGTACTGGGTAAATGTGGTGAGAATGTGTGTGTGTGTATCTCTGCTTCTCAACTGCAGAAACAGAAATGCTTTGGAGATTATCAGTAGAAAGAGTGTTATTATATTGGTGCTGAGTGGTATGTGTGCTTTTAAATTTGTTCTTTATTTTAATAAACTTTGAATAAAAGAATAAAGTTACTCTCTGGTTATACTTGTTTATTTTTAACTTACTCTCTAGACCTTGCCCCTGGCAGGGATACATTCATGGTTGACAAGGGAAAGAGAATCCATCATTCTAATATTTATTCCTTGGTATTTGCGGGCAAAATCGCCAGCAACGCCAGGTTATTTTAATCTCATGCTGTGTGCCAGAGTCTTCAAGGAAATCAAGACAAGTTAAAAGAAAATCTTCAGATGCTTTCCATATTCATGAACAAGTTGCACTCAGAATTCATGGAAAGGGGCCTGTTAAAGGGACTGTGGAGCAAACTGTTACTTTGTTATATTTACACCCTAGGTTTTCTAAGTGCAAAAAATAAACTTTCCAAGAAGTTGTTTAAGCAATACATATAACACACACAGTACATATTCATGTATGTGCGTGTATATATATGCATATATATGTAGTTTTGTGTATATTAATATCTATGTCAGTTCAGTTCAGTCGCTCAGACGTGTCTGACTCTGCAACCCCATGAATCACAGCACGCCAGGCCTCCCTGTCCATCACCAACTCCCGGAGTTCACTCAGACTCACGTCCATCGAGTCTGGGATGCCATCCAGCCATCTCATCCTCCGTCGTCCCCTTCTCCTCCTGCCCCCA
>SJYA01001457.1:53493-64312 GCA_006410615.1 Neotragus moschatus
CCTTTGTTGGCAAAGTAGTGTCTCTGCTTTTCAATATGCTATCTAGGTTGGCTATAATTTTCCTTCCAAGGAGTACGTGTCTTTTAATTTCATAGCCACAATCACCATCTGCAGATTTTGGAGCCCCCAAAAATAAAGTCTGCCACTGTTTCCACTGTTTCTCCATCTATTTCCCATGAAGTGATGGGACCAGATGCCATGATCTTCGTTTTCTGAATGTTGAGCTTTAAGCCAAATTTTTCACTCTCCACTTTCACTCTCTACTCTCACTTTCAAGAGGCTCTTTAGCTCCTCTTCACTTTCTGCCATCAGGGTAGCATCATCTGCATATCTGTATGTATGTGTGTATGATTATTTACATGAGTGTTCACTAGTTTGTGATGAAAAAATCAATATCTGAAAACATTTATAGTAAGCACTTTGCACCATGAGACAATATAAAGGATAAAAACGGTTTACAAAGGCGGTGTCCTTTTAATGACAAGGAATATATTTGCAACATGGTTAAATATGAGCTTCCCTAGTGGTTTTAACAGAAAAGAATCTGCCTGCAATTCAAGAGATGGGGGTTTGATCCCTGAGTCAGGAAGACCCCCTAGAGAAGGGAATGGCTCCCCACTCCAGCATTCCTGCCTGGAGAATCCCACGGATGGAGGAGACTGGCGGATTGCAGTCCATGGGATTACAATGAGTCTCATGACTGAGCCCCTGGAGAAGGGAATGGCTCCCCACTCCAGCATTCCTGCCTGGAGAGTCCCCGGATGGAGGAGCCTGGCGGGTGCAGCCCCTGGGGTCACAGTGAGTCTCATGACTGAGTCACTAACACTCTCACCACTCTTTTAAAATACGTGCATTTTGTCCTTGAAAAAAAGTGAACTTTACCAACGTATTAGTATCTTTTGAGACTCTTGCTCATCATTCCCTATACATAGTAATTTAACTAATATTTGTAGTATCATATAGTATTCCAGAATTTTAATGGAAATGTAAACAATCATTACTCTGATGACTATTGGTGGAATTTCTATTCCTCGTGAGGTGTATCCTGTGCTGGGCTCAGGGGGATGTGAAAAAGCAGTAAAACCATACAAAGAGGTGACTACTTCAAGGAATCTGTCATCGATCCATCAAAACTGAAAGTGACCAGCTGATGTTAATCTACAAACAAAGTGAATATGTGGTAAAGCCTGGAAATGCTTGGTGCGAAACTTGCCCCAGGGACCGCGAAATCCAGTGGCCTAGAAACCTTCAGTGCTCGCTGGGTCTTTCGTCTCTTCTCTTTTTGGAGTACCAGGTTTTCCTTTCAGAGCAGCTTCCCCTTTTTTCGGTGGCCTGGCTGGAGAGGCTCCTCACTCCCAGACTGTGAGATGGCTCCGATGGAGTTTGAACCTACCCTGAGGGAGGTACTGGGACTGCAGCAGCTCGCCTTGCAGGCCCAGTCTGTGCTCAGGGGAGTGGGGCTGTTCCCAGAAGGACAGCAAGAAGTGCTGGGAATAACTAAGGTGCATGCATGCTAAGCTGCCTTTGTGACCCCATGGACGGTAGCCACACAGGCTCCTCTGTCCATGGGATTCTCCNGGACTGCAGCAGCTCGCCTTGCAGGCCCAGTCTGTGCTCAGGGGAGTGGGGCTGTTCCCAGAAGGACAGCAAGAAGTGCTGGGAATAACTAAGGTGCATGCATGCTAAGCTGCCTTTGTGACCCCATGGACGGTAGCCACACAGGCTCCTCTGTCCATGGGATTCTCCAGGCAGGAATACTGGTGTGGGTTGCCATTTCCTCCTCCAGACAGACAAAGGCATCAGAAGTTCACTCAGTGGCTATTATTTTTAACTTGCCTAAAAATGAGGGGCATCTGAAGAAGTGACCACATATGTACAATAATTAAAACAAGTTCAGGGAAAGGATAGAGCCCTCAGAGGAGACTTTGCGGGTTTTAAAAAGACTTGAATTGACCTAGGAGGATGGGCAGGATTTAGATAGAAAATAAGATGAATGTGTCCCACTTAGTAAATCAGTGCATATTTACAGAGTGTTCATTAGTTGTAACTAAACAGGACAATTTAGTAGAAAAACAAAACAAAACAAAAAAAGCACTAAAATATATTGATCACTTTTAGAAGGGAGAATTCAATCCAATTCATAAAAATTGGGAGAACTGAGGCTAGGAGATATGTCTTGTATTTCTTCGTATTTCTTCCTGTATTAGGTGAGCAGGATAACTTCACTAATAAATAACAAACATTAAATATCCAATGAATGTATGAGCACCTATTGTCATAAATAAAATGCTAGTCATCAAAACATCAAAACCTGCCTTCAGTGTTTACCTATACAAATGGTATAAAATATGATTTCCTGTACCGTAAGTGTTTATACTGTGGCTGATAAATGAAAAATCTTAACATTGTAGTATCTAATGTACCAGATATAATCTTCAATTATACTGAACCATAAAACCTTGAAGTTTTGCCATTTAAACCCATCTAGAAGGACTTCTCNTGAGGATGAGATGGCTGGATGGAATCACTGATTCAATGGATGTGAGTCTGAGTGAACTCCGGGAGTTGGTGATGGACAGGGAGGCCTGGTGAGCTGCGATTCATGGGGTCACAAAGAGTCGGACACTACTGAGCGACTGAACTGAACTGAACTGATCCTCGCAGTGGTAAGCAGAAAGCCTGATTCATAATTAGTGCTCAGTACATGCTTGTTGGACTGAATCTTGTGGCAAGAAGATTATTCCCTGAGAAATAAGAAAAAGAAAAAGAAAAAAAAATTTTCCTCCTACATCTGCCACCAACTACAGTGAAATCTCTGATTCAACATGTATATTTAGAAGACAATTATTCTGTAACTTGATGGGTGGTCAGGAACTTTTTCTTCCAATATAAATATTCTTGCATCATAGGCACTCCTTAAAATTCAGCGTCAATAAAAAACCAAATTATTGGCTGGAAATGTGGATTATTAAAAGCTAATGTTTTTATCTGGTTCCAAAAATCTTGTTTTAACATTTGACTCATTAATTTACTGCCTTTGTTTGAGCCTCTGATTCCAATTTGCCACCAATAATAGTAAGTTTAAAACACAAATCCCCATCATAGATTATGTATGTTATATTTGCTGTACTCTAGGAACTATAAAGAATTCTGATTTTTGATCTGGAGAAACACATATTTAGATTATTCACTGTGTGAGATTCTGTTACAGATGAGTACTGCTAATTTATGGCTATGAAGACAGAGATCTCACTTGTATTGTTTGTTCTTTTTCTCTCTGATGAGTGTTCAATATAGTTTCTTGAATATGGTAGATGTTTGATAAATATATGTTGAATAAATGAGCAAAATGATATATTTTTATAATAGGTCAATAAAGAATCAAGACTTTTATTTACACAAGCTGGACCTTGTATAGTACAGAACTATGTTGATATTTATGTGTTTTTTTTGTTCAGACACGGAGTCATGTCTGACTCAGCAGCCCCACAGACTGCAGCATGCCAGGCTTTCCTGTCCATTACTATTTCCTAGAATTTGCTCAAACTCACGTCCATTGAGTTGGTGATGCCATCCAACCAGCTCATCGTCTGTCACCCTCTTTTCTTCCTGCCTTCAGTCTTTCCCAGCATCAGGCCCTTTTCCAACGAATCAGCTCTTTGCGTTGGGTGGCCAAAGTATTGGAGCTTTAGCATCAGTCCTTCCAATGAATATTCAGGATTGATTTTATTTAGAATTGACTAGTTTGGTCTCCTAGCTGTCCAAGGGACTCTCTTAGTCTTTTCCAGCACCACATCCGAAAGTGTAAGTTCTTTGATGCTCAGCCTTTTTTCTCAAGTCTTTTAGCGTCTCTGTCTCAAGGCATTTACTTTGAGCAGCTTTACTTTCATGGAGCAGGGCAATGTACCAACACAAATGGAGAAGAGAGGAGGGGTCCAGGGGAGAGAGGAACAACAGGGAGATATTTAAAAAATACACCTCTTTCTTTAAATATCAAAAAATGTCATTTCAGGAGAGGTCCTATTCATTATGAAGTACATCAATGAGGAGACTGATGACTCAAGTGAGGAAAGCCTAGTTTATTGCAGCTCTGTTGCCAACCAGCTATGTGTCCTAGGGGGATATCACCTTCCTGGCCCTTTCTCCTCACTGAAAATGAAGAGACTGGCTTGACTCTGTTAAGGTTCTTTCTAGCCCTGACTTTCTATATTTTATACCCATTCCATAGTGCTGTGTGTTTCAAACTCAGGAGATGACAGTTGAAGGCACAAGCCATGCCTGCTGCTACTCAACCTGAGTAGGTTTCAGGCAGGAATATAATTCTGGTGTGAGCAGATCTTCGTATTCCTAAAAACAAAAAAACAAAACCCCAGATACCTGGATTTTATGTGAAATTTCAAAATTTGCAATATTGGCCACCTATTCAAATAGTTTTAAAACATTATTTAATCCAAATAAAATACAACAGCAGGCTGGGTTTGGCCTATGGGCTGCCAGTTGTGCTTTCAGGGACTTTTTATTCTACCTTTATTACTGCTATCCTAGTCAACTGTGCATATTATTTTTCTGCTGGTTCCACAGAGGATAGATCCAGCCCAGGCGAATAGGATACATACTGAAGGCTACTAAATCTACAGTATGTGTAGGTTCAGTATTCTAGGGTGTCATTATAGTTACAACATAAGGAAAGACTATGTGAATGAAAGCTGCTCAGTTGTGTCTGACTCTTCGCAACCCCATGGACTGTAGCCTGCCAGGCTCCTCTGTCCATGGAATTCTCCAGGCAAGAATACTGGAGTGGATAGCTGTTTCCTTCTCCAGGGGATCTTCCTGACCCAGGGATCAAACTCTAGTCTCCTGCATTGCAAGCAGATTCTTTACCATCTGAGCTACAGGGGAAGCCCTTATTCTTGGTTAAATTTCACTTCATATTTCCAGGGTATTTTATGGCTAGTTATTAGACCCCCCAGTCAGGATTGCCATATTATTTGGGGAAAGGAAAGAGAAGTCTACAAAAGGGCCTCGGAAGTACTACAATCAGGAATTCAGTAGAAATCTTGCGATCTATTTCCCATTTTTTATCAGAGAACATATAAAGTAGACTCAGTGAAGGAGGAATGGTATTTCATATCTAACCCAATTATATTCCTTCTACAAGTTTTATGGCTGGTGAGGTCATCTAAACTTAATTAAAATTTAATTGAATCAGAATGGTGTGGCAGCATATCACATGGACATTGGAGTCATACTTGGGTGTGAATCTAATTTCAGACACTAGCTGCATGACCTTAAAGTTATTAATCTTGTCTGTGTCTCGGATACCTTTTTTGTAAAAAGGAATTATAATACCTCTGATGCTTATTGTGGGGAATAGAACTAACACATATATTGATACAGAGTGTATGATAAATAATAGCCAAACTTAAACTAAATTTAGCATAGTTCTTTTTGGAGTCTCTCCTATGGGAAAGTTTCTGTTTGTGCGTTTTACAGGAAACAAACCCAAACAAAGCATTGTTCCTGCTCTCAAAGATTGGATGCTGTAATTGGGGAAAGGAGGTATAATCATACATGGTTTTCATTCATGGTAGATGCTAGTGAATGTTAAGAATCAGAAAGAATAGGAGTGCAAGTAAGATCACATACCTCCTGTGTTAACACTTTTATTATACACCTTATTGAAAATTCCCTGTGTCTTGACTATTTCAGTAGTAAGAGTTAAATCTAGAAGGGCTATTAGGAAAGCCCCTCCAGGAGAATTAAACAGCATGCGAAAAAGCATATTTTCCAGAAATCATAGGACATACAATTGATGGAAAATACAATGAAAACAGATTTTGGAAAGATGGTTATATTAGCAGAAGCAACACCCCCATCATCAAATACCAACGGGAAAATGTGGGAAAATAAAAATTAGTAAGAGCCACCTTTTAAAAATGTTAAGAAATAAAGTTCAAAAAGAGTATATTATGTAAAGTATGGAAGAGAGACCTAAAACTTCTCCCTATATGAGGGCAAGTGCTCTCTGCTTGGGAAAGTAAAGATTAGAGAAGACTCTGGTAGACTGCACTAATGGGACTCTAATTAACAGGAATGGCAGGCCTGGGGTAAGAAGTCATAAGAAACAAATCGGAAGATGGAAAGTTTTTACCCTAGAGAAATGGAGGAAGTACATTTGACCATTCTTGTTCTAGTAGAGGCCAAGTGTGATTGAATGTTTTTCTTCATCTGTGCTGCTGTGCTGTGTGCTGGATTCAGTTGCATATGACTCTTTGTGACCCTTTGGAATGTAGCTCTCTGTCCAAAGAACCAGGCTCCTCTGTCCATGGGATTTCCCAGGCAAGAATACGGGAGTGGGTTGCCGTTTCCTCCTCCAGGGAACTTGCCCATCCAGGGATCCAGTCTCCTGTGTCTCCTGCATTTCAGGCAGATTCTTTACCAACTAAAGCCCACCACTGAGCCATTGACCTGTAAACACCGAATATCATCAAACACAGGGTTGCAAAGCGTTGACATGACTGAGCAACCAAACAATAACAAATTCACAAGGATAAGACCACTTTTTATTGGGTGGAAGAAAGAAATTTAGAAGCATTCTCATTCTTAATGTGATTCAAGAAGTCACAGTTTTGAAAATTGAGCAAGTCACTGTGAAAGGATATGTTCTAAAGTCATAAAAGATTTCATGGGAATTTTTTTTTTAATGCTTAATTACAAGGAGGTGATGAAAAGTTGATTGAGTACTCTGAAAACTGAAAAACAATGTTTGGAACATTGAAAATATCTCCAAGAATCTATGGTATAAAAATTAGAATTCTTGAGAGGAAAGAGAGAAAAATTGGACACAGATATAGGAAAATCTCTACACAGAGTAGATTGCAAATCAGTAATGGAAAAACAGAAAGATGACATAAAGAAGTAAAAGAAGAAATTGTTCTGAAATAAAGAAAGATCCAAGTCTTTGGGAGGACTCACCAATTATCAAATAAATTTAATGGAAATATACCAACTAGATACAGTTTGAGGACATTTTAAAAAATCAAAGAGAAAAAATAAACTTAAAAGCATAGAAGCAATTTTAAACAATTTGGGTTAAAAAGAACTAAAATGGGTCTGGCATCATACATCTCCAAAATATTGAAGATAATAAGAATGAAGAATGAACAAAAAGGTTTTGGATTTTAAAAGACTGTCATTAACAGTAATATAGCTTAGATTTGCAGGGGCTTGGAAATTATGTCATCACTGTACCCCCACAAAAAGAGAAATTACTTGAACATACATCCTAGGAAAGACAACTGACAGTTAAAATAGTAAACTCAAGAATAAGAAAATTATAGTTAAAACTAAGATTTGGTTTTGAGCAGGTAAACTCTTTGAGTATCAATACTTATTTCTTGGGTGACAAACATTTTAGATATCAAAAATTGCCTTTAAAATAAAAGATTCATAATAAGGTAAGAGAAATAATAATTTGATCTTAAAATCCAGATTATAGAAGCAAAACCTGTGAAA
Source organism: Neotragus moschatus (assembly GCA_006410615.1). NCBI lineage: Eukaryota > Metazoa > Chordata > Mammalia > Artiodactyla > Bovidae > Neotragus > Neotragus moschatus. The sequence goes on from SJYA01001457.1 coordinate 61,009, forward strand.
CTGATGAGGAAATAAAAGAATGATAAAGTAAAATAAATGTCTTATGTACTAGGGAAACAGACTCTTCATTCCTGATGCTAATAACTAGGAAGTTCTAGGTTATAATACATTTTTAAAAGACAAATTAATCTTTTCATCACTGCTGGGAAGAAAACATGACGTAAACCTTCCAAATGACTGCAGCAAAAAAGATAACCTTAGATAAGTGTCATGACACAATAATTAAATAATATAACCATTTAATATGTATATTAAATGTCAACCATTGTTAGTTCTTTGAAGTATGGAATAAGTTTACTTGTTTACTCATTAATGCTCATCTATGTTTTGCATACTTTTTACAATTAAGACCAATTAACTACATAGTAACAATTTCTATTTTTGAGCCAGTGCACCATATATCATTTTAAAAATTAATAACTATTTTCATGTATAGAAAAATGCTACCATATTCTATCAAATGAAAAAGAAAAATGTTTTCACTTTTGTAAGTAAGGATATGTAGACAGATCAAAATACATTTGAATGGTGAAACTGGGATTCAAATTTATCTCATTTTTCATATTTTTTGCATTGATTTTCTGTAATTCCCTGAACAGCAGCAACCACAAATGCTGTCAAGACCTTAACTGGAGCAAAGGTGTGCTTGGAGGATTGTATATAGGCTAAGGGGTTTGAAAAAGTTCTTGGCCAACGGGGAGACATTGAAGCTTTTTAAGAAGAGAACAGATATGAACAGATTTGTATTTTGAGAATATTAAGACAGAAGTATTGTTATTGTTTAGATTGGATTCTAGTGGAAAGTTGACCAGAGTTTATTGTAATGGTCTAGACAGGAAGTAATAAGGTCCAGAACTATATCTCTGCAGCAGGGATAGGAAAGAAAATAGACATTTGATCTAATAGAGAAGAAAGGTCAAGGGGACTTGGTGACAGCATGTAATGTTAGCTCAGAGAAACCAAAGAAATAGAGAGTCAGAGTTATTGGGAGAACAATGTGCTCTTAGCAGGAATAGGACAGTGAAGGGAAGAAGGAAGAGGAAAATGTTTGGGAAAAAGGATGCTGAATTCGATTTCGAATACTTTGAATTTCTAGTGGTCAAGAAACATCATGTCTTTGAGGTTTTATGGAGGAACGGCTGCACGTCCCCTAAAATGCTCTCTTGGAGCTGTGATGGTCTTATTGGATGATCCTTCCCTTCCTTGACAACATATGAGCAGAAATCCAGACACTCCCTGCCCCCTATGGCTAATGACCCATACAAGTGCCTTCTTCCTTCCCTGCCTTGAGTTTAGTGGCATAACCGTAGACTCAATGTCAAAGACTCCACCGAGGTCAAAGTGTGCCTAGGTGATTCCTAATATTCTTGTCCAGCCGACACTGCTCTTGGGCCGCGGCAACTAAGGTCTTTGACCTTGGCTGAGCACTTTACATAGTCAACCTTTCCAATAGGGAGTGATCCCCACCTCCCCTCACTTCTAGATTGTTCTGGGAACCTGAGATGCCGAAGGCGGTTCTTCTCAGAGCTGGATCAGTCCTCTTCCCCAGTCTGTCCTCCCAAGAGTGAATTGCACAGCTGTTCTTTTTCTCTTGACCCCAGGGTAGCCGAAGAGTAACTCTTGTGGAGGAGGAGTATGAACTGAAGTGGGAGTCTGCTCCATGCGGCCAAGGCTCTTTGTGGTGAAGATGGAAACAGGCGTGGAAAAGAAGGTGAGTGGACCACGGGATGGGGCCTTCATCTGCACTCTTGCTGTGAGTCACACAGGCTGACTGGCAGGGGGCAAGCACAGGACAGCCGAAAGACATTTAAAATCTAGGAACATATTAACATTTTGGTCACTGATGCTAATACGCTGAGTGTACTGGCTGGTAAGGAGAAAATTAGGCACAGTTTTTTTAAATAAGACTTTTTTTTTTTCCTAAACCACAATTAGTGGCCCCCTTGAAGAATTTTCTTTCCTTTTGTGACTCATAGAAGGCTGAAATCACTATTTCCTGTTGAGGGGAAACACAAGAAAAGGGAGGAGATGTATCACGCTTTGGTCTACCCTGGTTTTATGTTTTACTGGCCTGGTTCCTAAATAAAGGGAATCATTTCCCACATATTCCTCCTTATTCCATGCCTCCTTGCACATCCTTGGCAGCATTCACAAGCCCCAAACTGCTCCTGAAGGGTAGGTTTAGCCACTTAAATGATTTGCGTCTATGCCTCCATCTCCGTTTTAGACACTGAGCCACATACGCTGATCCCTACTGCCTTCTTTTATCATGTAGCCCTGAATGTAATGGCCATACCTGATTGGATCAAAAGAAAGACACCTGAGACAGTGTTCCTACATGTTAGAAAGTAATGAGGGCAGATGGCCTAAGCGATTACATGGGACCATATGGAACCAAGGAGGCCAATCGAGATAGAGAGGGACCAGGGAGGTCAAAAGGCAGATGCCAGTGCTGCCGAGAGAAACANATGGCCATACCTGATTGGATCAAAAGAAAGACACCTGAGACAGTGTTCCTACATGTTAGAAAGTAATGAGGGCAGATGGCCTAAGCGATTACATGGGACCATAGGGAACCAAGGAGGCCAATCGAGATAGAGAGGGACCAGGGAGGTCAAAAGGCAGATGCCAGTGCTGCCGAGAGAAACGAGTGGCCCAGCCCTGGACTTCCCAGTTCTAGATATACTTGTGTAGCCCTGATCCTCTTTCTCTTTTCTCGGCTGCCTGTAAAACCTCTTGTGTATAAGCTTGTATATAAGTTAAAGAAAAGTGAAAAGAAAGTGACGTTGCTCAGTCATGTCTGACTCTTTGCGACCCCATGGACTGTAGCCAACCGGGCTCCTCTGTCCATGGAAAGTTTCCAGGCAAGAGTACTGGAGTGCGTTGCCATTTCCTTCTCCAGGGGATCTTCCCAACCCAGGGATCGAACCCAGGTCTCCTGCATTGGAGACAGATGCTTTCCCATCTGAGCGACCAGGGAAGCCCCCAAATATGTTAGCTATGTGTCTATTCCTTGTAACAGATAATCACAAAGACAATTACATCATCTACACTTGGCAGAACTTCGTGCCTTATTCTTAAGATTCAATGGTCAGGGACTTCCCTTGGTGGTCTAGTGGTTAAGAATCTGCCCACCAACGCACGGGACATGATTTGATCCCTGGATCTGGGAAGATCCCTCATGCCACAGAACAACTAAACCCGTGTGCCACAACTACTGAGCCCGTTCACCTAGAGCCTGTGCTCTGCAACAAGAGAAACCACAGCAATGAGAAGCCCTTGAACTGCAACTACAGAGTAGCCC